>CAMOHE010050124.1:34225-63799 GCA_946598075.1 Artocarpus hirsutus
GTCTTTTCCAAATACAAAACAAAGCCACTACTTAAGACTAGTTTGCATATTCCTACAACCTTCACATGTGAGTGCATCTTATTTTTAGAATAGATGTTTTGCCCACTTTCCACTGGCTTCCACAAGTCTTGTAATCCTTGTAAGGAATTGGTAACATGGATTGTAAAACTGGACTCAATCTACCATGTATTATATTTAACAACACTCATATTGGATTCATAATAGACAAGTGAGAATTAAGTACCTTTCTTATCAAGCCATTCCTAAAATTTAAAGTAGTTCTTCTTTATGTGCCATTTCTTCTTACAAAAGAAGCACTTGAACTCCTTCTTAATATCCAATTAGGTAGGAACCTTGCCTTTTCCCTTTTGCTTGGCCTGATGTTTCATCTTATTTCCTTTGTGTGAAAAATTTACTTTCTTTCCCTCTTTCATGATGAGTCTTCCCTCCTCCTGAACACACATGGTCAGTAGCTTATTAATTGACCATTTGTCCTTATGTGTATTATAGGAGATCTTAAAGGGACCATACTCAAAAGGTAGAAGGTTTAGAATGTAATGTACAAGGAACGAATCAGACATCTCAGCCTCAAGAGTCTTCAGTTGAGCCATAATGTCCCTCATGCACATGATATGCACGCACGCCTTTAATACCAGTAAGCTTTAAGGATGAAAACTACATAATCAGGGTACTTACCAATGCCTTATTTGAAGACTCAAATTGCTCGTCAATAGCCTTCAATAGTGCTCAGACATTGTCATATTGATCAACTAAACCCCTAATCCTAGTAGAGATTTTGGTCTTTATGAACATAACTGAGAGACGATTTGATCGCTCATATTTTTCATATCAATCAACATCATCTAGAGTGCTAATTTTAGTGATAGGGGGCGGTTCATCTTTTCTTATAGTATAGTCAATATCTATCCACCCCAAATGAAGGAGAATCCTTTCTTTTCAAATTTTATAGTTATCACCATTAAGCTCAGGAATATCACATTTTATATAAGATAAATTAACAGGATGAATTATTGCAACGCATCAAACATACATAGTCATGTCACAAAATTTGAATCTAATAACTATATGTCATGTTTTACCGATGAAAATCATGCTATAAAAATTATAAATCAAATGACATATAGAAACTGCATGTGGGCTAAGTTTTTAATTCACATTGATTCACATACAACCTTATGATAAAACTATTAAACTTTACTCTATTTCTTAATCCCTATGGGCAAATTAAGAAAATAGCTTAATATTTTATCCTAACCAATCATATTTAATATAATAAAATTTCCTATGGGATAAATTTAATTATACCAAACATAATTAGTTATAATTAATGTCTAATTAAATACATGTGATTTAAAAAACTTAACATATTATTTTAATATAATCTAAGATGCTGTGGCTACTCTTAAATCAATTAAAATTATACAAATCACTCAAGACATTTAATGTTCATGCATAAAATATTCATGAATTTGTATGTATTAAAAATAACAACTAAAGAATACACGTAAAATAAATTATGCATAAATTCATAACCATATCTAAAATAAATTTCCAAAATTTTATTCAAATATAAATAATAAAATTTTGGATTTCATTAAAATTAATTTTAGGTTTATTAAAAAACAATCTTTCAAAATACCCAAATTAAAATTCTAAAAAAATTATTAAAATAGAATTTTTTCTGGATTTTTTTGGGTAAAAAATGCCCTGACATGTCGTTTTGAAAGGACAACAATAGACTCGCCCCGAGTAAAACGACGTGTCATTTTTCTCAATGAAAAATGACATGTCGTTTTCTACTAAAAAAGCACGGCCTCTACCCCAGTAAAACGGCGGGTCGTTTTGTTCAATGAAAAACGACATGTCATTTTTTGTTTAACAACACGCCCTCTAGGGGCCAAAATGACATGTCATTTTTGGCCCTTGAAATTGAGTTTTCAACATGAATTAGGTCTTCTTCACCTGAATTTGACCCAAATGGGTCTAATTGTAGACTCAGTTGATTTTATACCTTATGGGTATTAAAATTGACGTTTTAAAAACCTAAAAATGTTAGAAAATCAATTTTCTAATGATTTCTAACATTGGTTTTCATCAAAAATCATCAAAAAATGATTTCATATACAACAAAGTTTTGGATATTTTAAAAAACTCCATTAAACTCTATTTAAACATATCAAGGCAGAGAAAAAACCATGCTCTTGATACTAAATGTTAATTATTCTAAACCTACTTTAATTTAAAGATATGGTATATTTCTAAATAAACAACAAGGCTTAGGGACCCTTTGAATTTTTCGTGATATTTATAAACACCCACCATCAGGGTAAATGTTACCATCAAAAGGCATTTCTGAAACAAGGCCTCTTTTTGAAAGCGTTATAAAGTTTAGAGACATCCTTTGATTGACACCCTTTAGAAAATACATGTATATCGGACCACTTAAATTTATATTTATTTATTTATTATTATTTAAAAACTAAATAAATAATAATAAATAAATTAAAATAATATGATTTTTAAAGAGAGCTTTCGTATTAATTGTTTCTCAACATTCAGGAACATGTAGTGCTTCATGAACATTACGAGGAATGCTAACATGTGAAGATTAGTGGTAAAGGCTCTAAATGAGCCATTAAGTGCACCATAGGAAACAAATTGAGCAATAGGGTATTGAATGCAAGATCTTTTGGATTTTCTGAGAGCTATACATAACTCAAGATCATCAAACAAGGGTTTAGGATAGAGTCTACCTGAGTACTTGGCTCTATTTTTGGAGTTGAAAATTGACCTTCTATAGTAGGTGATGGATTTCTTCCTCTTTTCCTAGAATATATATTAAATTCTTCTGCTTTTCAATTTTTTCTTCTGGCTCTCTTCTTTCCTTTTTTTCTTTAGTTTTTTCTTCTTCATTTCCTGGCTCTCTTCCTTTCTTTTTTTTGTTCAACTGAAATAATTTCAAGAATGCCTCCAATTTCTCCTATCTCTTCCCCTAACTCCTTTCCTTGGGCTACTTCCCAGAAATTCTCTTCTCCTATAATCTCCCCCTAAAGAGAATTATGAGTGATGACAGACTGGTTCTCAAAGAAAGATACACCTATAGACATAAAATACTTTCATGATTGTGAGTGATAATACTTATAGCCTTTCTAAGTTAGGGAATATTCAAGGAAAAAACATTATTGTGCCCTAGGATCAAACTTGCTACGATTGTCCCATAGATATGGATAAAAGCTGTGTAACCAAAAACCTTAGGAGTAAGGGATGAGATTTAATGATGAGAGGTAGGGAAACATTGTTTCAAGGTGTTTATAGAAGTTTCATATTTTAGGACACAAGCCGGCATTCTATTGATCAAATAGGATGCTGTCAAAATAGCTTCTCCCAGAATACCTTTGGAACGTTCATTTGAAACATCATGGCATGGGCAACGTCAAGAAGGTGACAATTTTTTTTTTTATGCCATTTTGTTATGGAGTCTCAACACATGATGAGTGACGAATGATTCCTTCTTCTTGTAGATATTCTCCTTGAATATTTGAATAATAGTCTCTCACATTATTTGTGTGAAGGATCCTAATGTTGGATTCAAATTGATTCAAAATCAATTTGTGAAACTGTTTAAACACACCAGTAGCTTCAGACTTTCCTTTTAACAAACACACTCTATACACTCTAGTGTGATCATCAATGAATGTTATAAACCAACGACCTCTAGTATTAGTTTTAACATGAGAGGGTCCTCAAATAAAACTATAAATCAACATGAAAGGACAAGATTTTTCATAAATTTGAATGGGAAAAGAAGCCATGTGGTGTTTGGCATACTCACAATTATCACATTTAAATTGAGAAATATCTTTATTCTTGAAAAGACTAGGAAACAACAGCTTTATATAAGAGAAACTAGGGTGCCCTAGTCTATAATGCCACAACCAAATTTCTTTATTTTCTCCTACGCTACTTTCAGCTTGATACACCACCTTTATTTCATTGCATTGCATCTTTTCTTCTAAGAGAAATAGTCCATCACCCTCGCTAGCATTGCCAATCTTCTTCCCCATACAAAGATCTAGAAAAACACAATTGTTTGGGTGAAAATGAGCACTGCAGTTCAAATCTTTGGTAAGTTTGCTTATGGAAACAAGATTACAAGACAAGTTAGACACATGTAATACAAATTTAAGACTTAAAGTTGTCAAAAATTTGAACAGTGCCTGTTTCTTTTACTTTAGTTAAGGAACTATCAGCAATTTTTAACATTTGGGTTCCATTGCAAGGAGTATAAGAACAAAATAGATTTAAGTTCTCCAATCATATGATTAGTTGCTCCTGAATCTATGATCTAAAAGTCAGATTTCAAGTATTTAACATTAAGTCCTTACTAACATTACCTGACTGGGCCAAATTTGTAGAAGGAATACTTTGGGAATTTTGGATTATAAACCTCTAGAATTACTTAAGTTACTCCTTGGTAGGATTTGGGGCTCCAATATTTCCTTGCTTGGACTGTTTTGAAAAATCTACTGCTGCTTGGAAGCCTCGACCCCCACCTGATCTTGGGTTCTAATCTAGTCCTACACCACCATTATTGCAGCCACGGCCTTGTCCCAAATTCTGGGGTAAATTCGCTAGTCTCCCATGGATTTTCCAGCAGCTATCTCTTGTGCGTCGTGGTCTTTTGCACTGATCGCACCATAGACTATCTTTGTCATCCTTCTTCCCTGCATTTTTCCCTGCAACATAGACCGAATTTGCTCAAGCATTCTTGTTTCCTACAGTTGGCTGATTTGATATTGATAATCGAAATGTTTCAGCTATGGTTGATTTCGGCCCACTCATCATAAAGCCCACGCGACTCTCTTCTCCCCTTATTGAGTTGAAGACCTCCCAAAGAGATGGAATGGGCGAGCTACTCAAAATCTTGCCTCTTTATCAAATTCAGACCGCAAACTAGAAAGGAATTTAAAAACTAGTGTGGCCTCATTTGGTATCATCTTGGGAGATTTTAAAAATATCAAAAAAAAAAATTTTCATCCATTTTAAAAGCACTAATAAATAAGTCCTATGTCTTTCGTTCCTATCATCCAACATAAACCCCTTCTTACCGTTGTTGCTAATAAGGTCATCCTTTTTTGTCACTGTATATTCTCATCCCTCTTGATTACCTATCCTACATACTTTTTCTTTCATACTCAAATTTTCTCCGTCAGTTTCCCTATTATTTCTCTAGCTTTGTCCTCCATTACACCAAAACTTCCAATCACTTTGATCATTTTTTTATTGCTTTTACCATATTCTTAATATCATCTAGCTCAGATGACATTTTGCTAGGCCACCGCATAACCATGTAAGAAAAATCCATTGGCTTGTTGTAACGTTTCTTGAGCATCTGTCCAAACTCATAGAATTAATATTCATTGACTTCTACAAATCGTTACTAGATTTGCTTTCTTCTTATACACCTATATGTAATAGCAAGTTAATATTCAACTAGTGGCAAGTCCTGTACAAAATTTTCATTAACGCAAATATCGAAAGCATCAACTAACGAGGATTTACATGTAGTGAAATCAAGTATGCCAGGGATACGAAAAAATTAGCAAAATTTGGGAATTTCGCAATGTTCATACTTCCTCGAAATGTTAAAAAATTTGTACGTTTAACTAAACCTGATGACCACTACGGATTGAATTGATGTTCCTTTTTTCTTCTTCTCCTTATTTTCTTCTTCTTAAAACTTGCCCCTACGTTTTACTAGCATCTTAACACTTTAGTCTTTGAATTATTTAATGGGCTATTCTAAAAAAATTAATTTAATGAGCCAAAATAGTCCCTAAATTTTTAATATTATGACAATTTGGTCCTTAGATTAATTTAATAGGATAAAATAGTCTATTAATTTTTTAACATTATGACATTTTGGCCTTTAAATTAATTTAATGAACTAAAATAGTCCATGAACTTTTAACATTGTGACAATTTAGTACTTGAATTAATTTAATATGTCAAAATAGTCCATGAACTTTAAACATTATGGTAAATTGGTCCTTAAATTAATTTTATATGCTAAAATAATGACAGCCAACGTGATGGCATTGTGACAACATGGTGCCATAGTATGGCTAATCAGGTGAGGCAACTAGTGGGGCAACTACAAGATGGTTTTGTTGCAAAAGAGTGCAGCAAGGTTAGTACTTTGGAGAAGAGTGCCGCAGGATGAAGGTAACCGTGATGTTTTCTATTCAAAATTTAGCGGTGACTAACAGATAAGACTGATCTTACTATTAAAAATTAATTCAAGAACTATTTTAACTTGTTAAATTAATTCAATGATCAAATTGTAATGTTAAAAGTTTAAGAATTATTTTAGCCTATTAAATTAAATTAAGAACCAAAATATTACAATATTAAAAGTTCAAGGATTTTTTAAGGTGTTAAGCTTTTTTTTCCTCACATGAAACAGAGAATGCCTTTAACAAAGAAGTTAAAGTATTTATGGGAATTGTTAGTGGAACTAGATAATCTTAGAAAAGATTTTTTTCTTGGGTGCAATAAAAATTTCTATCTCAGGGATTTTCTACAATAGGGTGCTCTATGCATCCACCAATGCCTACATCCAATTATACGGGTCATTTTAGTACCCTATTAAAAAAAATTTACAAAGAATATTCCTAAATAACACCATTTATTGAAATTGTCCTCTTATTTTTTGTCTTTTTAAAACTATCTATTTTCTTATTTTATTTTTTAAAATACTAATTACAAAGTTACTATTTTATCTATTATAATACACTCTAAAAATCAAAAACCTAATTATTTGCCCCTCTCTCTTCTTTGTTTCTCTCTGCCTCCCAACTTTTCTCTTCTCTGCATCCTTTCTCTCCGCCTCCCACCCCCTCTCTCCTTTGCACCCCCGCTCTCTCTCCTCCAAGTGTGACCCTCAACGACGATCCAACGGCATCTGGTTGTCTTCTCCAATGTCGCAAAAAAGTTTAAGCTCGAGATCCATGTCGGAGCAACGAGAAAGAGATCCGATAAAGGAGATTGGCGTTGCGAGATTCGAAGTCTTCTCTGGAGATTCGAAAGTTTTCAATATCTAGTTTTGAAGAACCGACAGCAGAGGATGAGCCGACAGGGTGAAGAACCGCCAGCTACAACGTGAGCTCATGGCCACCACCATCGAGAAGCAAATGCTATTGGCCACAGTGAAGAAAGACTCAGGCTCCTCAAACACTGGTGGAGCTGATGCTTTCATCGAAGGAGCTGGGGAGGCTGAACCTTACTGGTGTTCTGTTTGATTTCTATCTAGAGCTTCGTGGACCTGCAACAAGTTGTTTGGAATTTGTTGTAGAAAATTCCAGGTTGTTTGGATTTTGTTCTTTGATAAAGAAGTAAGCAAAGCAAGCGAGAGCTGCATCCCTACAGGCTTGAGTTTGTTTTTTCAGTGATGTTGTAATATTTTACTATAGATTGAATAGTTATATATTGAACAGTTACATCTATTCGGTATATGACGATTGGTTTTTTTTTTTATTGTATATACTGATAGTTCATGTTGTATTCTGAATAATTACTGTAACGTCCCAAAATTTATTAAGTGTTGTTTGTGTTTTAAATGGTAAATTAGTGTGCCATAATGAATATTTTAAACTTAATTTGATCACTTTGTAAAATTTTTAAATTTAAGATATTTTTAATTATCTTAATGATTTTAATTTTTCTTAATTTTTTTTAATTGTTATTTTAAATATTGAAAACAAAACAATTTGCTAAAATGACCAACACGTCCCACTTTGGAAATACCACGTGCATGACGTGGTATTGATTGCAAACTGCCTTTCATTTCTCTCTATTTATCCCTCTCTTTCTCACTCTCACTCTCACCCACACTCTTTCTCTTCTCTCTCTCTCTCTCCCGTGCACTCTCTCTCTCTCAGTTTGTCTCTCTCATTCTCTCTCAAAATTTTAAAACAAAATTCAATCTCAAGCTTTGGGTTAGTGGATTGAAAGCTCGGAAACACGATTGAGCAACCACAAACTCAATTTAAAGCTTTGATTTAAGGTTAGTTTTTAAATTTTCAAAACTTTTTAAATTTTTCAATTTTTCTTGCATTTCGAAATCTAAGCTTTTCTAAGCTTAGAAATCTTTCAATCTAGGTTAGATGGACTTAGAATTACTAAAATACAAGCTTTGTTTCATCAAAAACGGATTTAAATCAAAATTTTTTATTTTTCTCTATTTTTTGATTTTTCTAAAAATTTTGTTTAAAACTTGTTTTAAAACCTTAAAAAGTAATCTACTATGTTTGTCTACCAATTATGATCATTACCCATGCCTGAGAATTGAGAAAGCAGGTTAGGATTGAAGATTTGGGCTCGGGGAGGCCGAGACCCGTGCTTGAAAAATTTTAAAATTTTTCTAGATCGGCAGGCCGAACTTCGTGTTTGGCAAGTCGGATTCATATGTTTGACAGGCCAAATTCATCCAACCGGCAAGCCAAACTTGAGAAAGTTTGGCCGATCGGACTTGGCTTTCTGGCAAGCCGAACTGTGCAGTTCAGCCAGCCGAACCAGGGGGACCGGGCATGGTGAAATTTTATAATTTTTCACCCGTTTTTATCTTTTTGAATCCCGATTGAAATTCTAATTTTGTAAAATGATTTTATAAACTTAAATGGCACACTAGGACACCATAAGATAGTTTAGTAACATAGGATATCTCAAGTTAGATACTGATAAGCTAAGTTGTTATACATTTAAGGTTGTACGTGGATACGCGGAGCTAACGTATAGCGAACCTGGATTTCGGTGAGGGACACCCACACGAGTATTGAGGTACACCCACACGAGTATTGAGGTAGGACTTCTACCCCTTCTTTGGTAGCTAGTTTTAAATGTTTTGGCCTAAAAGGTATTTTTTTTAACAAAAAGTTTTCAATTGATTGGTTAAAAATACACTTTTATTGATTGATTTCATAAATAGGAGAATTGAGGTGATTTTTCATAACAAACCTCATAATGAATGCAAATGATTATATTTGGTAAAAAGAGATTTTAATAATCATGAAAAGATATATATATATATATGTTTTGGGGCATGATGTCATATCAGAGATCGGGTCGTGTAGTACGCGACCTTGGGGGCAGGTCCCGAAATCCAACTAGGCTACTACAGTAGTGATTTACATATGGTTCACCCAAGAAAAGAAAATGGTATTTTCTGGTCGACCTATTTAAACTGTTTTGGTAAAGAAAGCTTCTATTAAATTTTCATCTATTCATTTGTTTGTTCTAGTTCATTTTCTACATATTTATTTAATTAATGAAATTTCTTTTAAAGTTAAATATTTTCAAATTATAGTCCTACTGAGCCTTTCGCTTATGTTTTATTTGTTTTAAAATCTTACTCCTTAGATGAATATCAGCTTAGGATTGGAGAAGAGTCCGTTAACTGGACTTGCGACTAGTAGAAGATTTGGGCAGGTTGTATTACAAAAAATTCAAGGCATATAAGATCTTAACTTTTTCTTTTATTCTAGACTATAGTTGTATTGTAATATTGTCAGTACTGTGTGTGTGCACAAGATGTGGGTCAGTGGGACCCATTCTCGCTTATTTTATTATTTTCTATCTTCTCATCGCTTATTTTATTTTATTATTTTATTTTTTAAATGTTATAACTGCTCGTTTTAAATAAACGATTTTAAAATCATCACATTTTTATTTATAAATTTAATTCAAAAACCTAATTTTTAACTAAATCCGTGTTTAATTAATTTAATTAATCTACCATGTCACCTCCTATACTTCGGGGTGTGACAGAATGATATCAGAGCTCAAGGTTTTGAACCTTAGGAATTGTGCACACATAGGTACGACAATGAAATACCACTAACAGTCCAAATTTTGTTTTCAGAAGTGAGAGAATAGCACCTAGATGACGCTCAACAGCTGATGCTGAGTTTGGAAATGATGAGGGCATGATGAGGGCCATGTTTGCTGCATTTTGGCAGATGGCAACCAGGGCAAGGCCGGATGACTCTGAGGCTAGTCGCCAGCATACGTACTTTAAGGAGTTTCAACGTGCATCTGTACTGACTTCGACAGAAATGGAGACCCGCAGATGGCAGAATATTGGTTAGATTCGATCGTAAAGCATTTGGACACTCTTGGTGTGCCAAAGGAGTATCGTGTGGAATTTACGGCATATAAGTTTAAAGGTGGTGCTTATACTTGGTGAAAGCAAGCAAAACGCTTAGAGAACAATGGTAACATCAATTGGGACAGGTTTGAGGAGCTGTTTTATGATCGGTATTTTCCATAGGGATATAGGGACCAAAAGGCGGCATAATTCTATAGGTTGCAGCAGGGTGATATGTCAGTACGGGAATATGAAGCGAAATTCAATGAATTAACCAGGTTTGCTCCATCTGCAGTGGCATCGGAACATGAGAAGTGCATCAAATTCCAAGACGGACTTAAAGCCCCTATTCGGCTACAGGTGGTTGCCCTGCGACTTAGGAACTTTGGGGAGCTTGTGTCATCAGCAATATCAGTGGAGAGTGATTACGCACAGTACTATGAGAATCGAGCCAAGACGTCAAGAGGACCATAGAGGAGCAACAGGAGGAGCACAAGTAGTCGACCGACTTCGGGAAAGAGTAAACAGGGTGGCACAAACAGCGACAGCAGCAGTTCATCCAATAGCGGGCGTAGCAACCCCTACAACTTTCATTGTCACTATTGCCAACAACCGGGACATATCAAGAAGAATTGCCTGATTAGGAGTGCTCGCCTAGGATTTCAGATCGGAGAAGGAGCTACTCGTCAGTCCTAGCTTCAGACTCTACCTCAGCCTCAGCAGTACCCTCAGCTTCCATTCCATCAGTTCTCTCCTCAGCAACTGCCATATTTAGTACAAAGACACCAACTGCGGAACTTTCAGCGTAACATCCCTCAGTATCAAGATCCAAGTATAGCCAACGTGTAGTCGCCATCATCACAGCAGTATCGACCAGTTAACCCAAGATCCAGTAGTGTTGGTAGAGGAAAAGAGAAAGCTCCAATACAGGTTCACGTGATGACATCAGGGAATTCAGATGCCTAGACTAGTAATGCAGTTGTCGACGGTACGATTATGGTTTCTCAGTCTATAGCACATGTGTTATTCGATACTAGTGCCACTTATTCTCTCATTTCAAGCTCTTTAGTACATGCCTTGGGATTAGAGATAGAAGAGTTTGATGAACAAATAGTTATAACTTCACCCTTGGGGTGGGTGTGTGTGAATAGTATTTGTAAAGCTTGTAAAATAAAGATTGGGGATGAGATTTTGTAAAGTGATTTGATTGTAATCCCCATGAGATCATATGATGTAATTGGATTGGTTGTCCAAATATAATGCAGTGGTAGACTGCCAACTTAGGAAAGTAACCCTAGCGTCTGATAGGGGGACGGTAATCACTTACTAGGGTGGTGATGGTCGGTTAATGAGTGAGCATCTCGTAAGGGCATGTCTCGGAGGGTGGAAGAACATAGCTTACTATGCCTTTCTCATGAATTTAGAAGGAGAGCCTTGTGTTTTGAGAAGACATGCAGCGATCCTAGTAGTAGACGAATTTGAAGATGTCTTCCCTGACGAGCTACCAAGATTGCCACCACATCGGGAAATTGAATTTGGTATTGAATTGTTTCCAGGGACAGCACTAATTTCTATAGCACCTTACTAGATGGCGCCAGTAGAAATGAAGGAACTCAAAAAGTAGCTTCAGGAGCTTACTGATAAAGGATACATCCAGTATAGCAAATCACCGTGGGGAGCATCGGTTTTGTTTGCAAAGAAGCATGATGGAACCCTCAAGTTATGCATAGATTATCGACAATTGAATCGGGTCACGGTGAAGAATAAGTATCCTCTGCCTAGGATCGACGAGTTATTTGATCAGTTGGAAGGCTCGTGGTACTTCTCGAAGATAGACTTGAGGTCAAGATATCATCAACTTAGGATTAAGGAAGAGGACTTTCCTAAGATAGCTTTCAGGACTCGGTATGGACATTTTGAATTTCTGGTGATGTCGTTTGGATTGACGAACGCTTCGACAGCTTTCATGGATTTGATGAACAGGATATCAGGCCTTACTTGGACCAATTTGTGATTGTGTTCATCGACGATATCTTGGTTTATTCTAAGACTTGGGAGGAGCATGAGCAAATCTCAAGATCGTGCTTCAGACTCTGCAGGAGCATCAGTTATATGCCAAGAAGGAAAAGTGTGAGTTTTAGTTAACAAAGGTCAAATTTCTAAGTCATGTCATCTCCAAGCATGGTATCTCAGTGGATCCGTCAAAGATAGAAGCCATAGTGGATTGGAAACAACCGAGAAATGTGGCAGAAATTCAAAGTTTCTTGAGACTTGCAAGATATTACAGGAAATTTGTGAAAGATTTTTCGAAGGTAACAACACCATTAACAAGATTGGTAAGGAAAAATGTCAGGTTCGAGTGGAACGAAGAATGTTAGTTCGCTTTTCAAGAATTGAAGAATCGGTTGACTTCAGCACCAATGTTGATTATTTCCAACAGTGAAGAGCTGTATGAAGTTTATGCAGATGCTTTAGGAAGCAGACTCGGGTGTGTATTGATGCAGCATGGATGCGTGGTCGTGTGTGGATCGAAACAGTTACGACCTCACGAGCAGAACTACCCTACTCAGGATTTAGAGCTCATAGCAGTGATTCATGCGCTAAAGATTTGGAGATGATATCTATACGGGGTGATATTTCAGGTTTTCTCTGATCATAAAAGTTTGAGGTATTTATTTACTTAAAGGGATTTGAACTTGAGGCAGTGAAGATGGATAGAATACACGGAGGATTATGATTTCACGCTGCAGTATCAACTCGGGAAAGCTAATGTCGTTGCGGATGCACTCAGTTAGAAGTCTTTAGGGATTCTCGCTTGTTTGGCTATTGAAGATTGGAATAGGGATACAACAGTGAGTCAGTACGGGCTACAGTATCATGAAGACTACGATCGCGTTTCGGTGTACCATGTGGAGATGACCCCAGCTCTTGTTCAGATGGTGAAGCAAAATCAATGGCAAGACCAGCATCTTCAAGGAATCTAGACGCGAATTTGAAATAGAGAGCAGTTCAAAGAATGGAGGATGCATGCGGATGGATCATTGTACTTCAAGGAGCGTCTAGCAATTCCAGCAATTGCAGAAGTAACGAAAGCCGTCATGGATGAAGCTCATAAGTCTCAGTTCGCCATTCATCCAGGAAGCACAAAGATGTACTGTGATCTAAAAAGGCAATATTGGTGGAGAGGTATGAAGAAGGATATCCAGGAGTACGTGGCCAAGTATGCGACTTGTCTTCAGGTGAAAGTAGAGCATCAGAAGCCAGCAGGTCAGCTTCAGCTGCTTCCTATTCCAGGATGGAAATAGGAACATATCACGATGGATTTTCTTATCGGATTGCCAAGGACGAAGCAGCGGCACGATACGATTTAGGTCGTGGTCGAAAGATTGAAGAAGTCAGCTCATTTCATTCTATTCAGATCGACATGTTGGAGGAGGATTCTTGGGGAATTATATCTACAGAACATAGTAAGATTGCACGGAGTTCCTTTATCCATCACATCACATAGGGATACCAGGTTTAATGGCAAGTATTAGAGGAGCTTCCAGGAGGCTATGGGTACAGATTTAAACTTCAGCACAACATTTCATCCTCAAACCGATGGGCAATCTGAGCGAGTTATTCAGATTCTTGAAAATATGTTACGTGCGTGCGCATTAGATTTCGGTAGAAACTGGAAGAAGTACTTGCATCTGGTAGAGTTTACGTACAACAATAACTATCAATAGAGTATTGGTATGGCACCATTCGAAGTGCTATATAGACGATCGTGTCGATTGCCGGTGTGTTGGGCCAAACTAGAAGATAAAGTTATTCTTGGGCTAGATAAGATTCGCTATAGCAATGAGAAAATCGTCGTGATTCAAGATCAACTGAAGGCAGCTCAGAGTCAACAAAAGAGTTACACAGATAGAAGACGTTGACCCTTGGAATTCGAGGTTGGAGACTTTGTTCTCTTAAAGGTATTTCCTTGCAAAGGCATTTCGCGATTCGAAGTAAAAGGAAAACTCACGCCAAGATATGTCGGACCGTTCGAGATTACCCAACGTGTTGGCGTAGTTGCTTATCGACTCAACCTTCCTCTAGAACTTTCACATGTTTACAATGTATTTCATGTGTCAATGCTTCAAAAGTGTCCACCTAAGCAAGATAAGATCGTTTCTTTCTAGGACGTGCAGATTCAAGAAGACACGATGTATGAGGAAGTGCTGATCCAAATATATCGACCGCAAAGTGATTAGCTTGTGCCGTCGTGAGTTCTCGTTAGTTAAGGTCGTGTGGCAGCATCATGGGGTTGATGAAGCCACTTGGGAATTAGAGTCGAATATGTGGGAGTTGTATCCGCATTTGTTTTGTTTTTGAAATGATTTGTAAAATTTCGAGGATGAAAATTTTTTTAGGGGTGGAGAGTTGTAACGTCCTGAAATTTATTAAGTGTTGTTAGTATGTTAAATGGTGAATTAGTGTGCCATAATGAATATTTTAAACTTAATTTGATCATTTTGTAAAATTTCTAAATTTATGATATTTTTAATTATCTTAATGATTTTTAATTTTTCTTAATTTTTTTTAATTGTTATTTTAAATATTGAAAACAAAATAATTTATCAAAATGACCAACACGTCCCACTTTGGAAATACCACGTGCGGGACGTGGTATTGATTGCAAACTGCCTTTCATTTCTCTCTATTTATCCCTCTCTCTCTCACTCTCACCCACACTCTCTCTCTTCTCTCTCTCTCTCCCGTGCACTCTCTCTCTCTCAGTTTGTCTCTCTCATTCTACCTTAAAATTTTGAAACAAACTTCAATCTCAACCTTTGGGTTAGTGGATTGGAGGCTCGGGAACACGATTGAGCAACCACAAACTCAATTTAAAGCTTTGATTCAAGGTTAGTTTCTAAATTTTTAAAACTTTTTAAATTTTTCAATTTTTCTTGCATTTCGAAATCTAAGCTTTTCTAAGCTTAGAAATCTTTCAATCTAGGTTAGATGGACTTAGAATAACTAGAGTACAAGCTTTGTTTCATAAAAAACGAATTTAAATCAAGATTTTTCATTTTTCTCCATTTTCTCTATTTTTGGATTTTTCTAAAAAGTTTGTTTAAAACTTGTTTTAAAACCTTAAAAAGTAATCTACTATGTTTTTCTACCAATTATGATCATTACCCATGCTTGAGAATAGAGAAAGTAGGTTAGGATTGAAGATTTGGGCTCAGGAAGGCCGAGACCCTTGCCTGAAAAATACTGAAATTTTTCCAAATCGGTAAGCCAAACTTCGTGTTTAGCAAGCCAGATTCATATGTTTGGCAGGCCGGATTCATCCGACTGGCAGGTCGAACCTGAGAAAGATCGGTCGACCAGACTTAGCTTTCCGGCAGGTCGAACTGTGCAGTTCAGCCGGCCGAACCAGGGGGACCGGGCATGGTGAAATTTTGTGATTTTTCACCTGTTTTTATCTTTTTGAACCCCGATTGAAATTCCAATTTTGTAAAATGACTTTATAAACTTAAATGGCACACTAGGACACCATAAGATAGTTTAGTAACATAGGATATCTTAAGTTAGATGCTGATAAGCTAAGTTGTTATACATTTAAGGTTGTACGTAGATCTGCGGAGCTAACGTATAGCGGACCTGGATTTGATGAGGGACACCGATACGAGTATTGAGGTAGAACTTCTACCCCTTTCTTGGTAGCTAGTTTTAAATGTTTTGGCTTAAAAGAAATTTTTTTAACAAAAAGTTTTCAATTGATTGGTTGAAAATACACTTTTAGTGACTGATTTCATAAATGGTAGAATTGAGGTGATTTTTCATAACAAACCTCATAATGAATGTAAATGATTATATTTGGTATAAAGAGATTTTAATAATCATGAAAAGATATATATATATATATATATATATATATGTTTTGGGACATAATGCCATATCAGAGATCGGATCGTGTAGTACGCGATCTTAGGGGCAGGTCCCGAAACCCAACTGGGCCACTACGGTGGTGATTTACATATGGTTTGCCCAGGAAAAGAAAATGATATTTTCTGGTCGACTTATTTAAACTATTTTGGTAAAGAAAGCTTCTATTAAATTTTCATCTATTCATTTGTTTGTTCTAGTTCGTTTTCTACATATTATTTAAGTAATGAAATTTTTTTTAAAGTTAAATATTTTCATATTATAGTCCTACTGAGCCTTTCGCTCATGTTTTATTTGTTTTAAAATCTTACCCCTTAGGTGGATATCAGCTTAGGATCGAGGAAGAGTCCGTTAACCAGACTTACGACCAGTAGAAGATTTGGGTAGGCTGTATTACAAAAAATTCAAGGCATGTAAGATCTTAACTTTTCTTTTATTATGGACTGTGGTTGTATTGTAATATTGTCAGTACTATATGTGTGCACAAGATGTGGGTCAGTGGGACCCATTCTAGCCTCACCTTCTATTTTATTATTTTACTATCTTCTCATCGCTTATTTTATTTTATTATTTTATTTGTCGAATGTTATAACTACTCGTTTTAAATAAACGATTTTAAAATATCACATTTTTACTTATAAAATTAATTTAAAAACCTAATTTTTAACTAAATCCCTATTTAATTAATTTAATTAATCTACCACGTCACCTTCTGTACTTCGAGGCGTGACAATTATACTACTGTGAGAGATCCAATAACGATTGGATTTTTTGTTGTTTGGTTTTTGATCATATAGATATGTGTGTTTGTTGCTTTTTTTTTTTTTTTTTTGTAATAAAGTTTGTTTTTTGGTTGGCATGTTGATAGTGATGTTATAGATTCTAATATGTAATTTTTGTGTTTTTTTAAGTAATTTTTGGGTTTTTTCTGTGATGCTTTCTCTGGTATTTTGATTGGGGAAATTGTATCAAATAATACAATTTAAAAACTTAATGAAATTAAATAGCCCATTTTTTTAATATGTTAGTAAATAGCATTTTAAGAATTCCTAGTTTGTGATTTTTCAATTTTATCTTCTTCTTTTTTTTCTGTTTATCTTTCTTCCCCCACTCTTTTTACTTTTCCTGTCCTCCTCTTGTTATCCTTAAATCGTACCGTCAAAGAAGTAGTCGACGTCCCTAGAGTGATCTACCGTAGCCATCGTTGTCTCCAGCAAGCATGAGTTTGGATGACTATAGTGAGGTTGGGATTGATGGCTCTTGCATGGTTGCACCTCATACGATTCCAGTGATAACGCCTACATCTCGTGTGACTGCGACGTTCCTCCTCGTGCGACTCTAGCTCGAAGTCTTTTTTACCTGCAACTCCGACACTAAAGCTTCTTCCTCTATGACTCCGGCTCTTCCTCCCAACATGACACCATTGTAGGAAGCGTGCAAGCCTCTTGTCGTCGACATCATCGTGAGGATTATCGAGGCTGTAGCTCAACCCATATGAGAGAAACATGAGGAAAGATGAGGTGTACAGAGAGAAATGATCTACCACAGCGATGTCATCATTGTCTGATGCAGGTGAGGGGTAGTGTCGTCACTATAGCGGTGCCAGGTGACTGCCGACGATGCATCTAAACAACATTGGAGAAAAGTAGATGAGAGAGAAAGTGAGAGATTTCATGAGAGTGAATTTTAGGGGAAAAAAAAAAGAAAATAGAAAAAAAAATATATGGTGTTGGGGATGCAAAATTAGGGTTTTTAATTAATTTGGAGATATTTTTGTAATTTACTTAATTAACATATTTGTATTTGTGTGTTTTTGATCTATTTATTAACTTTGTTTTAAAGTTAGTCTATAATTTTTATTCCTTTACAAAGGTAGTCTATTTTCCTTACTCTCCTGTTTTGAGTTTTATGACAAGTTGAAAATAATATGCAAATTCCACTTTGAAACCGGTTCTAGGACGGAATCTATGGGTTTCGTGACAAATTCTAGAAGGTTTCACACTGAAATCACATGGCCGATTGCCAAATTTGCATGCAGTCAGCTTCATACTAGGCTTGTTCAGCATGGTAGTCTAATTGAACGATAGAACCTGGTTGGTTCCAACATATTCTGGGATTGCTCTAGTATTGTCTACGAAGGAGTGAAATATAAAAGTAACTTAGACTTTTAATAAATCAACTTTTTTTTATTAAATGGACGATTTAAAAAGAGACTTTTAGAATAACAATCTTAAAAAGGCATTCCTTTACGAGGCCTTCTTGTAAGTTGCCGTGTAAAAAACCTCATCACATAAAGAGCAAAATATCTCTCTCAAATAAATGAGAACGAAGAGTTTAAGGAGATGGACCAAATTTGATACTATATATTTGTTGTGACTGATTATCTTATTTAGATTCTAATCAAACGACCGAGTATGTACTCCTACCATCTCCCCATCTGAGGTGCAACGAGGAAGTCTCATTGTAGAAGTTTCCTTTTTGTCCTTTCACACAAAACAATATAAATTTCTCTTTTATCTCACTAATTTTATGTCTCTTTTTTTTTTTTTTTCCCTTTTTTTTTCCCTGGTGTTTCTAAACCTCAAGAACAAGGCCACACGATTAGACATCGCTAATAATTTAAGTTTTTTTTTCCTTTCTCTTTTAATGTATAGTTAAAAGAAACTAAAAAGGAGGGAAGAAAGTACACAAAATGACAGTTACACTTGACTTGGACGGACAGCAAAACCCTCTTCCCCAAACCAAACTCAAACCTAAAATCAGAAATACAACGACACATACGTCATCAACTTCACCGGTAATCTAGTTGGAACTTCGAATTGGAACCTCCGCCCTGTTTCGATGCATTCGAGGTCGGGAACTCCAAAATCATAATAACCAAAAGAAAAAACATTAAAACCAAATAACACAACCCCATTTCTTGTTCTTCTCTCACCAAACCCACACAAATCGTACTGACAGAGAGAAACCGCCCAAACAAAAATGGCACACCTTCTCAACACTCCCTTCGTCCCCTCCGCCCAAGCCCTTCGCCGGAGCCCCAAACTCCAGCCGGGAGTCCGCATTTCCGGCCGCCGTGGCCGGGCCTCAGTCCAGGCCAAGATCCGCGAGATCTTCATGCCGGCGCTGAGCTCCACAATGACTGAGGGCAAGATCGTGTCTTGGGTCAAGTCCGAGGGCGACAAGCTCTCCAAGGGCGAGAGCGTAGTTGTCGTCGAGTCCGACAAGGCCGACATGGACGTCGAGACCTTCTATGATGGCTACCTCGCTGCAATTATGGTTGAGGAAGGCGGCGTCGCCTCGGTCGGCTCCGCCATTGCCCTCTTGGCCGAGTCCGAGGTCGAAATCGCCGAGGCCAAGGCCAAGGCCAATTCTTCATCGTCGTCATCATCATCGCCGAAGCCGGAAGCAGCCGCTCCGGAGCCGCGGGCGGAGTTAGTGGCCGAAAATGTGGCTCCAGTGGCGGTGGCAAAACCGCCTCCGGTTGGCGCTGTGGCTTCGACTCACCCGGCCTCCGAGGGAGGCAAGAGAATTGTGGCTTCGCCGTACGCGAAGAAGCTGGCCAAGGAGCTGAAGGTGGACTTGGGGAGAATCCTCGGAAGCGGGCCGTTGGGGAGAATTGTGGCCAAGGATGTGGAGGCGGCGGCAGCGGCGGATGTTGAATCGACTGTGGCGGCTGGAAGTGGGGTCGCAGTGTCGGCGGGGATCGAATTGGGGACAGTGGTGCCTTTCACCACAATGCAGGGTGCGGTGAGCAAGAATATGGTTGAGAGTCTGTCTGTGCCAACATTTAGAGTTGGGTACACTATCACCACCGATGCCCTTGATGCTCTTTACAAGAAGGTAAAAAACGATTCTGGTGACAATTTCGCTTAGAAATGTTGAAAATTTACTGATTCTTATATCTTTTAAGATGTTTTGGATTCTGGGTTGATCCATTCAATTTAGGATATCACCTTAAAAACATTATGCTTGAAAATATTAATAATTAGTGTTAGGGAAAGGTTGGACTTCGAGGGTAGTTTGGTTATACTAATTTTGAGCTTTATAGCTTTTCTTTTCTATCTTCTAATTGAGAGTTGATTAGTTTCGGAATCAAATTCGAAGAATCCATTTACTGAGTATAGTTAGTCCGTTAACAATGAGGTCAGGTTTTGTAGAGAGATCTGACTCTGTAATTTGATTTTGCTTTTTGTTAGGCTACTGGTTTTGAATGTCTTTGATGTTTCATGGAAGACAGTATTTTGTTATAAGAATGTCAAGTACCATACAGTTGTTCTGGAAATTTTAAATTCTTCAAGTTGCTGTGTCTTTTGCTTTTGTTGATGCCAAGTATTTGTTTGCCAGGTCAAGTCAAAGGGAGTTACCATGACAGCTTTGCTTGCGAAGGCGACAGCACTAGCACTGGCCAAACATCCTGTAGTGAACTCCAGTTGTAGGGATAGTAACAGCTTTACATATAATAGTAGCATTAACATTGCAGTTGCTGTAGCTTTGGACGGCGGGTTGATCACTCCGGTGTTGCAGGATGCTGACAAGGTTTGTGTTTTTTACTTTTTCTGCTCTGTATTGTTCTCTTTGTTGTGGGTCGGAGTGGAGAAGCAGGGGAGAGGAATTAAAAGTAGTGACGGAGTTGCAATTTTACTTGCTTGTGCATATCAGGTTGATATCTATTCACTGTCAAGAAAATGGAAGGAATTAGTTGATAAGGCCAGGGCCAAGCAGCTGCAACCTCACGAATATAATTCAGGTAAACTTAGTGAAGAGCTTGGAAGATAGCTACATGTTAAAAGGTTCTCTTGCACTACACAGTTAAAGTTTTAAATTCCATAGGAATATCTACAAATTTCTGTTGGGGGTTGTCAAAATTCTGCACAGGAAACAGAAAATTTTCAAAATATTGTAAAGTGGGGTGGATATGGTAAATAAATACTACATTAATGCATTGAAAAAGGGTGACTTTTTATTCTGTAGAATAAGTGCGTTCATATGAAAAGGTGAAGGTTGTTGACATGCAGAGAGTGCTTGGTAGCTTAGACAATTTTGTTTGAGTGATTTTGCAATGATCTGCTATGGGTGATGAAAACTGCAATTGCTAGGTTAATTGCATTTACTACCTCCTCTTCCTCCATATTCAATTTTCATCTATTAAATCGTTAAAGTCTACCGGCGAGCTTGAGAATCAATATGAAGTAGTTAAGTTTAACACTACACTCTAGATTTTTTTTTTTTTTTTGTGTTGTTTTTAAAATCAAGTATATTGACAGAAATTTGAACTAAATTCTGGGTTTTTTTGGTAATTTGAACTAGATTCTTGGTTTGCATGTTGTCTGATATTCCTCTTTTCTTTTTCCCTCAAGTGCATTATTCATTAAGCCAACAAGTGAAAGAACAACCAGGCCTCTTATAGAACATCAATGAGTCTTGGATCTAGTCTTGGACGTGATGCCAAATGAAACATTACAGATGAAATCAAACTTAACATAAAAGCTTACACTAGCTCAGGCGTTTGCCCCTTTACTATTTTATCAGGGAAATTTGGTTCTGTGTATTTTGATTGTCTCCCTTCTTGTTAGCTTTTTTTTTCTTTGGGCGTAAGTAATATGGATCAAAGATCCATAATGGACCATTAATCTATTTTTTTTACAGGGAGGTTTTTGGGCTCGATCTTTAACCGGTTTGTTGTTGTGCTTAAATGTTAAATATTTAGTGTGCACCTACAGTGATGCGTTTATGTTTGTCATCGATATCTTACCACACTGAAGCACCTATATGCAACATAAAATAGCTACTTACCTAGAAACATTGGGCAGTAAGACTTACCTTTTAGAAGCATTGATGCAGGGGTACAATAAGGCAACATAAAATGGTCGCAGGATAATGTGACAATACACAAACCCATAGCTACTTGCCTATTTGCTTATGTACATGAATATGTGTGCTTTTGACAATGGAAGTCCTCTTATTTAAGAAAACAATCTTAACGTTTATCAATTATAAGAAAGAATGAAAAAATGCGTGGTATTTGCTTTCCTTTTACTGAAACATATGATTTTGTATCCAATTTGTATCAAACATGGGTTTACATGAGGTTTTCATACATAGAGTTAATTAAAAATTTGAGGGCCCGACGTAACATCAACTTACATTAACAACTGCATAAACTTTCTCCTTCATGCAATTCAATCTCTTTGTAGCGTGAAATTTTTGTGACTAAATACTTAGAAGACAACACAGAGCCATTGACAATCGAGGGCTGAAGTTAGTGTATTATTTTATCACATTGCGGTTGTAATAATTGTTGCAGTTTCAATTGTGATTTGAGTCATAACTGCTTTCATGAGATGGATTTTTTAAAACCTTGATTTTTTTTTTTCGTCATTTTAAAAGCAACGTATGAAAGTCTCCTCCCATAAGCCAACTATCATTAGATGAGGCTGCTATATTTTTCATTCACCCACAACAAAGGGAGGTTAATGAATATCTATGTAAATATAAACATCTTTTGTAGTAGGCTACATGTACTTTCACTTCATGACATTACTTTAGGGTCTATTTGGTAAATGATTCAAATTAGTGATTTGATTTAAGTTGTGTGATTTGAATTAGAATTTGAATTAGTGATTTGAATTGTGATCTCAATTGACGTTTGGATGTGCATTTAAGTTTTAATCCGAATATGGAATAAAATTGGAATTTGTGTTTGAAGAGGTAGTGAAAGAATTTTTTGATTTATTAACAAATATAATAAAATCTTAATCTTAATGATCCTACAAAATATGTAATATGGATCTTAATTTATTTATCTCTTCACTAAGAACACAATGAAAAAAGAATCATCTCAATTGGAAATCAAATGAAGAAGTTATGATGTTTTTCCTCAAATATAGGAGAGAGGACTTTAGCTTTTACTGTAGCAAAAATATCCGAGTATCAAGAGTTTAAGAGGGGTAAAAACTCTAAAAACTTAGATTCTTAATACTCATTTGATTTGGATTCTGGGAGAAACAAACACGTATCTAAAGGATTCTTGATACTCGAATCTAAATTTGAGTCCATTAAGTCCAAAGAATACTCGAACCAAACGCATTCTTATTGATTCTTGGCCTTTTCCCAAGGTACTTTCACTCTTTCTAATCTTGGAATGTTTGGAGTTGATCGGTTTGACGCCATTCTGCCACCTGGAACTGTAAGTTTCTTATTCATTCTTATATTTATCTTCCATTGGGCACTAACGATTACACTGTTAAATTTATGATCTTATAACATTATGGATTTCTTTCATACAGGGTGCGATTATGGCTGTTGGTGCTTCTCAGCCCTCTATTGTGGCTACCAAGGATGGTAGGATTGGTATGAAGAATCAAATGCAGGTGAGTAATTTTGAAATCTCATAGTAAGACATTTAGAGTTAGTTTGCAGATTCTGATGCTTAAAACCATACAATATATACAGGTGAATGTCACAGCAGATCATCGTGTGATCTATGGGGCTGATCTTGCTTCATTCTTGCAAACATTTGCAAGCATAATCGAGAACCCCAAGGATCTCACTTTCTAGTGTACCTTGTTACCAAATGGGCCCTTTTGTTTTCCATGTCCGAAATCGTTTATTCCTCATAGTACTCTGTGATTGGATCATGTCAGCTTGAAGAAATGCAAGAGCTAATTAATATCCGCTGAAAGTTCGGGAGTGGAATTTTGAAGAGCTTTGTCAATCAATTTCTTTTTCTGCCGACGTCCAGAGAATCAAACTGATATAATTTTCTAAATGCAAATGTTGTGATAATTGTGTCTACTGGCTGTTCTTTGTGTTTAGTTGGATAGAGCCTGAATTTGGTTGTTCGATTTGTAGCCTTTGGTGTAATGTTCAAAGTTGAATGAGAACAATGAATTAAAGTTTTGACAACGAAAGCGTTTAGAATCCATGATATACGGCACACTATTGCTTATGGAATAGTTGGGAGATATTAGTTACATTGCTTCACGGTGGTACTAACACAACTGATTTTTAGCTTTATCCTTGCAAGCCAACAAGCTTATTGCTAGTTCCAGTCAACAATGACACCTGTCGCTCTTTATTTTCTATTTGCTAGAGCCCAATTGTCTTGTACAAAAGTATCGTGAGAATTCAGATGGCCATTACATTCCTAGAGGGTGTGGTGAGCTTCAGGGAAGCCAAAGCATTCATAGAATGATGAGTTTGTCCTATTTACTAGAGCCCAATTGTCTATACTCATATTTATCGGGAGCTTGAGTTTGTTCTCGTGATACAGAAGCAGACTTTGGCTTAGAGAAAGTAATCAATGGCAGAAACCACAGCTGTTATGCGTGAATATAACATCTAATGTCTGTTGTTTTCTTCTATGGACACTTATGTTAAATTTAACGTTAGAATGTGATATTTTAGTGGTATTATTATTTATGTTAAGTAAATTGACATTTTATTTAGTAATGTTGACAGACGTCGTGTTATCATATATAGAGCTGCAACCTTGGAAAGTGATGATCCAACGAGTAAGCTTTTATTTTGCTTTGATAAGCATCTGTAAAACGTTGTTTATCGCAGGCCTTTCTACTGGTGATTCTCTGACGCATCCAAGAGCAACCTTGAGGACTACATGAATGTTGTTGCATATTTTATTATTTTCATAACATTTATGATGCTATGATAATTACATATGTAGTATTTTTATTATAATGGCATTAAGTAATTGGATAATATAGAATATCCAAAAAAATAATGTGAAAATTAATATTTTTTTGGGTTATGGAAGTAAATATTTTGTCATACATAAGTAATTATATATTATAATTATTTTATATTATAATATAATATTATATTATATTATATATATTAATATAACTTACCTTAAGTAAGAAACGGAGTCACGGCATTGGCATGAAAAAAAAAAAAAGAAAATTGAATTAGATTAAGATTAAGGTTTTCTACACTGATTTAATCATTTCTTTCTCATAAACCTATAAATATATCTCCAAGCCACCAATGTCTTCATTCTCTAAATTTCTAGCCATAGAAAATTCTCTCTTTAAAATTTTCTTAGACACTTTCTCTTTCTTCTCCACGTTTTCTTCCACTCTCTCCCTTATTTTTCTGCAAACAATTGAATGAAATATTGGGTTTTTATTTAGATAATTCAAGAGAATTAAGAAGAATCATTTTAGAGATCAGAAACTCATTCTAGACTATTGCTGAAATTTTGTTTTCTTTGTAATCCGACCCTTATAACTTTGTCTACGAATTTCTGTTTGGTCTAAAATTTTAGTATGATGTTTATGTATGTGTTATGTGATATTCCTCAAAATTTCATTTTATTTGGAATTTTCTATGTTGAGATATTAAATTTTCTTTCTCTGCCACTCATGACCAAACTGTTGCTGATTTGTATTTTGTGCAAAAGTATAGTCCATGTTTAAGGGGCAAACGACCTTTGATTTGAAACAAAATTTTACAGAGATATTCATGCATATGTTAAGTTATGATCTGGAAAATTTTATGGTTATTTGATGAATATTTTATGAGTTCTTGAATTTTTTTTAAGATAGATTTTATGGCTGTCTATTCAGTAAATTCGGTACTTCTTGTTTATGTGACCTATTTGTATGGCTAAACAAATTTATTTGCTAATGAGTCTTTTTGTGGTATTGTATATATATGTTATTAGGTTGTCTTAAAAATTTTAGGGTTAAAGTAATTTTATTTTTAATTATTGAATTTTTGATGCCTTAAGTCTACTTTTCATACTAACACCTAACAACCGTCGTATTTCAGTAATTTTTGATTCTATATTTCTACTGTTTGTAATTTTTTTTATATTTTTCCCAAATACTAGACATCTTAAACTTTCGTTTGGCTTTTGAATCGCTTGAATCGGAATTCTCATTAAATAGTTTTCATTTTTTGAAATTGACCTTAAAAGCTGTACAGTTTTAAACAGACCCAAAATTTAGAATGAATTTCGAGGACTTTTTCTTCATGAAAATTATTGTCAAAATATGCGTGTAATATATGAAATTCTTTGTTTTTGAGTCTAGTTTCTAATGCCATTGGTTTTGACAGATTTGGAGTTAAGATGAAATTATTATGAATTTTTAAGTGAATAAAGGTCATTCTGCCTACTTTCTGGAATTATGCTCTAGGTTCATAAATTGTAATTTTGTGCTTCTTGATATTATTACATGATAAGGTGATGTTTAACGATAGTATGATATGTTTATATATTGCTAATAGTATTGCTAGTGACTTATTGTCAATATGAATGTTTGACATGAACCCTCCAAAAGGCGAGCACATCGAGAACCGCAACGACGTCACCTAATTTAAGGTTTAGTAAGCAAGCAAGAAAAGTAAGTACATTCTCACCTACAACATGATAAAAGTTTACGAAAAATTTTTGAGAACATGTTTTATGGTAATTTTTAAGTTTGTTTTTACATGTTGTTTTCTCATGAAAACTCTTGTTGCAACAAGAAACAAATGTTTCAATGATAACGTATGTTAAAAGTATATCTATATATATGTATCACTTAATTAAGTGTTGCACACCCTATGTTTATGTTTATGATGTCTCAAAGGTTGGACTTGTCATGTTTGGTTTGGGATTAGCTACCCCTCTCCTCTCATGACGGCGCGCCTATGACGATGATGTTTGTGGTGTAACACTTGGGCCCCAAAGATAAAATAAATGAAGTTTTTATATAGATAATGATGATGAAAGATATGTTCTATATAAAACTGTGCCAAGTGCACTATTATGTTAATGATGATTATGATTATGATGTTTTATAAAGATGTTCATAAAATGTTTTATGTTGTGAGATAGGAAAGTGTACTTACTAAGCTTTTGTTTACTTAGTTTATAATCATGTTACAGATAAAGGTAAGAGGACCATGAAATAGGTGGAGGGCGAGGATGGGCGTGTGGGCTATGAACGATGGATCGAAAACGAAAGAACACCAAGAAAGAATAAATTTTTTTTAAACTACGTTTTTATTTCTTTGAATGCTTAAATTTCCACACTATTAAGTAAAAAGACTTGTTTTAGATTTATTTTGATTTTTCAAAAGTTTAGTCACCGAACTGTTTAGACAGATTTTAAAGTTTGTTTTGAAATTTTGTTTGAATTATGGTTTTGTTAATTTGGCATTAAAAAAAATTGAAATATTTGGAATCACGCCAAAAAAAAAATTTGTATGCATGGATCCTGGGGTATGTTTATCAAGCTGTGTTTAAATTTAAAAAGTTTATCTTATAAATAATGATAACAAGGATGAAAGTAATGATTTTTGTGACGTCCGTAAGGGGGTTATAGCTATGGTATCAGAGTGGGTTTTCATTTCCAATACACATCGTCACATGTCAGTTCAAGTCCTCCAAGTAAGTATGTTTTAGCTAATTTAATGTTGATTTGAGTTTAATGATAAGTGTAAGATTTAGACATATGGTGATGAATGCCCTAGTATATAATTTAGTAGTGAAATCCTGTCTCATAAATTGAAAGATTGTACCTAAGCTCCTAATTCTTTTAGAAAATCAAAGATGAACGGCCGTAGAAGAATTCAGACTCGTGCTCAAACTAATGAAAGACTGATGACGACAATTGCCGAACTGCAAAGGCAACTCGAAGAGCAAAGAATAGTGATTGAGGAACTAAGAGGTAATGGTCAACGTGGTGAAAGACCTGGTAATGACATGCCACCATCTCCTCCTCCTCAACCTCGAAGAGAAGAAGTTCCAGCTCTTGTTCCAGAACTAAGACCCGCCTATCAAGAACCATTATTAGTCAGGTGGAAAAGGGTTAAGCCAGTAGATTTTGAAAGTTCTAAGGATCCTCTGGTCGCTCAAGGATGGTTGAAGACAATTGAAGCCACTTTGAAGCTTATGGGTTTTATTGATAATGAGAAAGTCCTTTGTGCTTCGTACTGCCTCACCATGGAGGCCAGAATCTGGTGGGACGAAATCGAACAAAGCATAAACGTAGACGAGATGACATGGGCAGATTTCGTTCATGAATTCAACACGAAGTTCTTCCACATGAATATTACGCAGAAGCATTGCGATGTGTTCAAGAACCTACGCCAAGGAGACATGTTAGTTACCGATGTGGTGGCTAAATTCGACCAGTTGGCACGACTTTGCCCAAGGATGGTTAGTGATGAAAGTGAAAGAGTTAGAAGATTGATCAGAGTCCTCAGGCCAGAGATTGCAGCAATTGTTGATGGGGCCAGTCCTTCTTGAAACCAGGAACAAGTTGTCTTGAGAGCACAACGAGCTGAATTTCATCTGTCAAAGCTAAGAAGAAACCAGCCTCAATCAGGTCAACCAGTGAACAATGCAAACTCCCATAATCAGCCTCAGGGCAGAAACAACAACAACAACAGCCAGAATTGGAGAAACAACAAGAGGAAGTGTAGCTTTCAGAACCAGCAGGGCCAAGGTAATAAGTAGCAAAATAGTGGGCCATACAACAACAATAATAGGCAGATGCAACCATGTTCCAATTGTGGAAAGAAGCATCCAGGCGAATGTCATCGTGGAACAAACCAATGTTTCATTTGTGGACATGAGGGTCATTTTTCTAAGAACTGCCCTACCCAGTTCAATGCTCAAGGTCAGCAAAGAGCTCCTTATGCTTAACTTCACCATATGCAAGCTACATTGGAGGGACCACTCATAAGCCAGGGAAGACTTGAAGCTCCACCTACCGATGCTCGCATTTATGCAATGACAAAGGAACAAGTGGCAGATGAAACCTCTAATGTTGTCATAGGTCAGATCTCAACACTTTCTTTTAATGCACATGCTCTTTTTGACACGGGTGCTACGCATTCATTTATATCCTCTTCGTTTGCTAAGAAGTTAGAAGAATATCAAGAGCCTATGAGACAGGGGTTCACTACAACATTACCCTCCGGGGAAGTGATTATATCTACGCATTATTTGCATACAATTCCTTTATGGATTTCTAAAAGAGAACTTTTTGTCGATCTTATTATAATCGATATGTGTGATTATGATATGATTCTTGGGATGGACTTCTTGAGTAAGTATAATGCTTTTATCGAGTGCCAATAATGAAAAGTGATTTTCCATTCAAGAGGTGAAGAAAGTAATGCCCACCTTCCCAACGCAGTCCCCTCACTAACTGCTTGTTTTCCCGTTAGCAGTTCCAGCAGAGTCGCCCCAAAGCTATAGACATTTGCTGCCATTGTTATTCTCATTGTGTATGCATACCCTGCCAACCACCATGTAGAAACAAGAATTTAGTTATAATCAGATTGTGGATACCATTTAGCAAGCATCTTTGGAAATAATACTGGAAACACTCCGTAAGATTGGAAATTTCAAGCACAAAAGAAAACAAGCAAAAGTAGGAGCCAATACTTGAATAAAACGAAGATGATGGATTGTTAAATAGAACATATTCTGCAAGAGGTCAAATAGATCCTGACCTGGAGGAATGTAG
>CAMOHE010050125.1:0-91558 GCA_946598075.1 Artocarpus hirsutus
TTATTTGTATGGATATATTTGTTTCGAGGGTGCTTTTGTTGAATCCGCCTCATGGGTCCTCTAATATCAAATGTGCTTTTGTAGTGGAACAGATTAAAGAGAAGAGAAGGGAGGGGAAATTAGGGATGGGATTCCTATCTGTGGTACGGGTGCCTGCAGGCACCTTTGATAGGACCGGGGATAACACAAGGGCATTTGAATAATTGATGGCCTCATGGTTTACGAGGACCTATTTTTGTTTTCATTCTCTGTTTTTCTTTTTGTTTTTGTTTTCTATTTTTATTTTTTGTTTTGTCCAAACTACTAGAAAGTTAAAATTACATTACTAGAATGTTTAAGAGAGTAATTTAAACTGTTAGTTTGAGTTTGAAAACTGTAATATTAAGAGTTTTATACTAGCTTTTTTACTGTAGCATGTAAGAGTTTTAAATTGTTTATAGTTTAAATTATTGGCTTGAACTATTCTTCTAGACACCCTATTAGCATCATATTTTTTAAGAGATTGAAATTGAGAGGTTATTTTCTTTTGAAATATTATAAGAATAGCAAAATTATGTAATAATTATTGTAATATGATGTTCACATTTAATGCTACAAAATTAGGTAACAACTAGCATACCAAATTTTATATTTGTTTTTTCAAAATATTCCAAATGATTTCCCATATTTTAATATAATTAGTAAGATTATGATATAAAGAGATGAAAACAGAAGGTTAATATGCTTTAATAGGTCTCAAGTTTTTGAACTGGGAATAATTCTATTTAATCCTACGGAGATACACCTGTTACTAATAAACAATATGATCCAATGAAAAATACACTATATAATAAGCTGTGGCCAATAGTTTTGTGAGTGGGATTTCGATCTCATAAATATGAAAAGAATTTTTCTTTGAACAGTCTCTAGCAGATTCCCCCACGAAATTGGTCTGTTTCTCTCTAGATACCAAAATTGGTCAAACGTTAGATCTACTTTGGCGGACTTCTCTTCATTCCAGCAAAAATGCACGTCTTGAATGGGGCACAAGTGCTTCAACATGGTCAGGCACAAGGAGGCCGTAGGTTCCATTCGAATATAAAGAAATTCATGAATTCTTTCTAAGCAAGTTAGTAAATACATTGTGAACCAATATTAGTTCCCCGGCTTCTTCCAAGCTTAATTAAATTTCACAATTAAAACAAAAAATAACCACCTTTACCGCTAAAATTTCTTGAAGGACCTTCAAAATTCTACTTACACATATAACACCAACAGCACCTATTCTCTTGATTAAACAACGTTAAAGGTTGATAGTCACACCTCTTGCACCAGTAATATAAGGAGAAGGTGTTACTTCTTCATCGTTCGTCGGTGTATTCCAGCTATTATGCTTCGTTGGGTCGTACTTTTCGCCATCTCCCCACAGGGCATAGGCCTCTTCTCCGTGGACGGCATCGTCTCCAATCATCAACTGATTGTCTGGCATCCTCAGCGGAATGAACAGCCTTATAAAGAGAAGTATAATCGTCGTGGAAACTATGTTCCACCCAATCACAAATGTGGCAGCTACCATTTGTTTCAGGAACTGGACCCTTCCGGTTCCGCCGTAAAATGCTCCTTTCGAAGAGGACACGGGTAGTATAAGCCGACAAAGGTCTGGTTCTGCAAAGAGTCCTGTCAAAAGTCCGCCCAATAGTCCGGCCACTGCATGTGTGTGGAATACTCCGAGGGTGTCATCCACCTACATGAGAAGAGAACAAAATATTAAAAACGTTATTGTTACTCAAGTATATAAAAAGAAGGGTTATTTATCTTTTTATACTCTATATTTTAAGTTTGTTTAAATAATATACTTTTAGTTTTTCATCTCATCAAATTTATATCTTTAGATTAAATTTAATACACAAATTTGTATCTCTGTTCAATCAATCTTCAATTTTGACCTTAGAAATTGCCCGACATACCCTCAAGTTAAAAAGAATATGACTTTAAAAACTTTAAAAAAAAACTTTATACTAAAGTTTTTGTCTTAAAAAATGCATAAAATATCTTCAAACATAGGTGTTTTGTGTGTTTTTATTTTTGTTTTTTCTTATTTTTTGAAATTTTTAAATTTTTTTTATCTTTTATTTAAAAATAATTTGGTTATTTTAAAGATCAAAATCATCTTTATTTATTAAGATAGGGTATATATTTATGTATTAAATCTAATATAAAGGTATACATTTGATAGATTAAAAACAAAAAAAAATAATTTTTAAATCCATCTAAAACTATAAAATGATAAATATCCCTAAAAAAATCAACCTTTAAATAAATATGTCAGCCAGAATGGGCCTCTATGTACTAGAGTCTACAACAACAAATAGAACAATTTTTACACCCATGCATCGCGACAAATGAAAACGTTTTTTTTTTTCCTTTTTTTTTAACCCTCTTGATATTGTGACTAAGAATTAAATACAAGGAATATAGAGTTTCATCTGCCAGGAAATGTTTTGGATCATATGACACAAAAATGTTTTCCAACACGCAAATCACAGATTAGGTTGCCTTGTCACGTCCGTTTTACTCCACATTTCTTTCTCACGTCAACCATTTCTTTTCTTTTGTTTTGTTTTTTGTTTTTTGTTTTTTTGTATTTGTTTTTTTTGTTTTTTTGGTTCAGAAGATCAATTTATTTCTTGTATTGAATTTAATAATTTTTGTTCATTATAGCTTCCTACAGCCAGAGTCCATCTAGTGTTTTTCTTTTGGAGAAATCCTTGTTAGGCTAAGAAAAAACCCGTAAACTATCATATTTTTGTTAATATACTGTAATATAAATGTGACAATTAAAACTGGTGTCATACTACAATATTCTTCTTCTTAATTGCTTATTATGAGAAAAAAAAGTGCAATCTAATACTTAATCAACTATAAATTAAAGATTGGATACAACCAATAAAGCTTTTTTCCATACAGAATTTTACTTTTATTTATTTTATTCAACTTAATTTTGTTTCTTTTGATTTTCAAAGTCACGTGTTATTATTCTAGAACTATTGTGCTGGTGGGTCACACAGAAAAGAGGAAAATAGTAATGAAGAGTTTTCTAGATACATGAATCCACCGACTAATTATACATTTGAAGAAAATTTGTAATGGTCAATTCAGGTTGCACTTAGCGAAAAGATAAATTGGATAAGAGAGTTTCATATTCCGTCACCAGCTCATTGTTGAAAATGATCTTTGTTTATTATAATAATGCTGACTCTGGAGGAGAATTTGATCACCTTATAAATTAATGGAATGGAAAAAAAAAGAAGACAAATTTGACGCATATATAAAAAAAAAAAAAAAGCAATAATTTTAATGAGTTGAGAAGAATTGACTATTCCGTTTTAAAATTAAATTCTTAGCATTTGAAACAATTATTTATTCCCCAAGAAGTTGAACACTTGTATTAGTTAGTACTGTTTCACTTTCAGAACAAACTCGCCACGGAATCTTCTTTTCTCTTCCCTCCGTACAAATTTTATTAGTTTGCTTCTTCTTCTTTTTATTTTCTTATTTTTTATTTTGATATTAGTTCCTTGTTGTTTGAGTTGTGATTATTTATTTGCAGGACCAAATAAAGATGTTTTTGCAAATTGTTAAGGGCAAAAGAAAAGAGGGGAAAAAAAAGGTTTGAAAGAGGGTTAACTCAATTGAAGCTAGCGTAGGAGAGTGACTGTTTTGCCGCTGTAAATTTATTTTTTCTTAACAAATTAGGAGCTAGTATGGGACTCTTTTAATAGTGTATATTTCTATAGGTTAGACCGACTGAATATTATATCAAATTAAAAATATATATATTTAAAAGTTAAGATATAAAGGTAAATGGTTTTTTAAAATACTTATAAAATAAATGACTATAATTTTTTAAAATTAAATAAATAACTATTTATCAATGATAAACTTGAGTTTATCAAGTTCTCGAGTTTATCAGTTAAATTTAGCATAAACTTGTCGAGTTTATTAATGATAAACTTGAGTTAATCGAGTTTAACACCAATAAATTCGAAGAGTTTATTAGTTAGACTCATTTTATCGCTCGTAAATAATAATTTGTTTAATTTTAAAAAATTATTGTCATTTATTTTAAAGGTTGTTGTAAAAATTATATGATTATTATTATTTTTTAAGCAATTCTGTCCAAGTTAATTGTCTTACCGATGTCCAAAAAAAGACACAGTGGGAACAAGTTAAACAACAAGCAAGTTGGCCATTCTAAAAGGACCAAAAAAAAAAAAAAAAGCAAAGTAGAAAAGTACTGAAAATAAAAAGTAATTGTACATATGTGTGGTGTGAAAACAAACTAACCTTTTGAAATAGGCTAGACTTTTTGTGAAGCACCATCATGGACACCCATGGAATGCTACCAGAAAGAATTCCATACACCATAGCCGCCCACGATTGCACCAATCCTTGAATTAATCATCACCATGCCAAAAATGCAATTCAGTCAATTCTAAATTATTACAATATCGTATCCATATTCTGTTTATTTCAAAAGGAAATTGTTTTGTTAGCAATAGTATACCCGCCCCGGGTGTGATACATGCTAGTCCGGTCATCATTCCTTGGACGGCGCCGATAACGGATGGCTTCCCAAAAAATATGACGTCGAGAGTAGTCCACACGAGGAGGCTCGTAGCAGCGCAGACATTGGTGTTCAACACCGCGATTGAGGCGTCAATGTTGGCGGCTAATGGCGCCCCGCCATTGAAACCCGACCACCCCATCCATAGCAGGCCGGCGCCCGCCAGCATGAGCAGTACGTTGTTTGGAGGGAATCTTTCCCTGTCATTCTTCAGCCGTGGCCCAACCTATGACTCGAAAGTCAAACGCATTGATTTATATCACAACAACTCAACATTGACAAGTGCTAGGAAATTAACAAGTGTTGCGTGAGAGAGTGCCACTCGTCTTTATAATTATATGGCTACATTTGTTTGTATTAGCACGAATATAAAAATCATTAATCCAAACAAGTACATTTGCTTTTTTTTCCCCTACCCTTTTTATAATCCCCAACAAAAAATTAGGCTCTTTTTTTTTTTTTTTTTGCAAAATTGAAAATAGGCACTGGCAAAATTAATAATTTATTTTATACCACAAGACACTATGAAACTTTAACACATGATACAGGCAACTTTAGCAGCCAAAAAAAAAAAAAAAAAGTGATAAAAGTACTCAGCCTAAAATTTGTTCATCTCAAAATGTATCTTTTTTTTTTTTTTTTTGGAGAAAAGAGCCTTTTTTCAGTTTAACGGTGGCCAAAAACTAATTTTCCGGACAAGAAAAATCCCAAAAGAAATTCATGTAGCAATTAGCAAATAATGTTAAGCTGTAACGGTTGTAATTAGAGTTGTCAAGCACTAATCTCCGGTAACACAATAACGGTAATTTGTGAAGAGAATCAGATGTACCCAATAAGCAGCCGTGAAACCGGAGATTCCAGAGGAGAGATGAATAACATATCCGCCGGAGTAGTCAATAACTCCCCAATGGTAAAGAAACCCTCCACCCCACAAACTGAAAGCTCCAACCGTGTAGGAAAACAGCAACCAAAGAGGGACAAAGGCCATCCAAGCCCTGATGCTCATCCTACCAAGAACCGAACCGGCAAGCAAAATCACCGTGATCGCCGCAAAAGTGAACTCGAAGTAGACGAGAGTCGCCATAGCGTAAAAGGGCACGGTCTCGCTCTTGACCGAGCCGTCGTCGTTCCGACGGAGGCTCTCGGGGATTTTGGCCTGGTTGGTGAGGAACTTCTGGCCGAGGGACGGCGCGCCTTTGGCCCAGAATGGGAGTAGCTCGTCGCCGAAGGCCATGCGGTAGCCGACGAGGACCCAACAGATGAGCACGGCGGCGAAGGCGTAGAGCGCCATGAAGGCCGAGTTGACGGCCCACTTCTTCTTAACTATGCTGGCGTAGAGGATCACTAGGCCTGGCATGCTCTGGATCCCCACCAGAGTCGCCGCTGTCATCTGCCACGCGTTGTCGCCCTTGTTTAGCCATGACGGCACCGCCGGCGTCACCTTCGTGTACGCCTCTGGGAGCGACATATTGGCCTAAAACTATGGAACGGGACAGCGCTAATTGAGTTGGTAAAGTTGTATGTTTATAATTTTGTAAATGAATTTCTCTTATCTCCTTGAATATGGGTGGATGGGAAGGAAAATATTTATGTGATCTGAAGTCTTTATAAAAAAGTGTTGGCAAGGGAAGTTTCCCATGGGAATTCGATGATATTTCACATTTGAAGATAGGTAGATATTATAAGAGATAAAATGGACTTTCAAAAAATGTGAAGCCAGCTAATAAGGGCTTTGACCGTGTTTACATTGTACAATAATGTTAAGCAACATTGGTTTGTTTAACATCTTTGTCATGGTGAAAATGTGGGGAAGTTTCAATGGCTGGAAGAGGAGTAGGCATCTTGTACGGAACATTTGCAATCATAGTAGGACCATAATGCTACGATAGTCTGCTTTTTTATTTATATTTATTTTGTTTTTTGTAATAGCCTGCTTATGTATGTTTCGTGTATTGGCTTTACTTTGACTAAAATGAGGCTCTTTTCTTCTTTAAGAAATTAAAGGAAATTACAGGAACTATTTAACATGGTATGGAAAAAAAATAAATTATATTAATGGCTTGAAATGATCTTAACGGATTTCTTCTGGAAGTCTCCATGAAAAATGATTAATATCTTGATCTTTCAGTTGGAAGGAAATTTCATCGGGGCTTGAACAAGATGGACATTTACTTGGTTTTTCTTTTTTTTTTTTTTTTTTTTTTTGGGTTAACTTTTTGAATATGTACAACAGGATAATAAAGACTGCCATAAATGTTGAATCAATGCCCCAGGACCCTTGCAGTTGACTCAACAGGTCACCTGAAATGGAGATAATTAATAGGGTTTTTCTATTTCGTTGAAAACAACTTTTTAGTTACTAAATAATGTCAAATTTTTATATACTATAATAAAAATAAAAAAATTACTATAATATAAAATTTTTACATATTATACTATTTTAAATTAAAAATTAGTTCTAATTATATTTGACAAACACTCTATAAGTTAAGTTTTATGTCATCCTCAATTTAATATGCTAAATATTGGTGTATATATAATATATATAGTAGTATTTATTAACTAGCTGATTACAAGGGTGTTTTTACTTGCACATTTTTTAACTCTTCACACTCATTTTAAATACATCCTTATACTTTTAAAATAACTAAATCTACTTATTACACCTCTTATAGTTAAGAAACTAACCTTATGATTATTGTTTCCGTTCACTTTACCCATCATTTTTTCATTATTTTAATATTTTTAATATTGAAGCTTTTTCCATACATAAAAAAAATTTTTAAATTAAAATTATATATATTCATTACAATTTATTCAAAATATTATATCTACTATTTTTAAAAAAAATTATTTATTTATTATTACATCTACTAATTCAACTAAACAAACACTTATCATAAATTAGTTAATATTGCTCCTTCAATTAATGCTACATAAAAACAAATAATTCTCTCTAAAAAAGAGCTAGTAATTCAATGAAATCGTTGAATATTAACCAAAAAAAGTGCAAATTAATAAACAATTGACCATACCTCCGTATGATTTTTTTTGGAATAATTATTGAATTGTGAAAATTAGAGTTTTGCCTTTACATATAGGTACGAGGAAAGAAAAAAAAGATGTATCGTTAATTTTTATTTATTAAAAAAATTTAATTATGTAATTAGGTTAATTGTAATTGTTTTTTTGTTATTTTATTGAAGGGATTTTTAGTACTACAAAAGTTTATTTTTAAGAGAGGTGAGGGTGTGTATAGAACCAAAGATAATCTACCGTAGCCCTAATGATCATCCAAGCGAGTGATGTCATATTACATGTGGTGTGAAATTACATCAAGGTCCTCTTGTAATTGTTGGAAGTCAGGGACATGATGGTATCCGAAGCATTGGGATTGCCGGTAGATGATAGAGGCCTCTCGACCAAGAATGCTTGCAGTTAAACCCTAGTGCCAAAAACCCCTTGCCGATCAGACTCAAATTCAAAGTTGTGGATAACATACATCGAACCCATCCATTCTCTCTTCTCTAATCTATGATTGTCTATCTGCATAAACAGAAAAAGTAAAGCATGGCCATTAATGGAGTCCAGATCTACTGTCCAAAAGGTTGTTTTCTTAGCTGTCCCCTATCATATAATGACAACACATCTTAACGTTATTACCATGAGTTGACAGCGTTTGAGGAATAACAGAGACTTCATCTCCGCACAACCTAAGGCCCTCTCATCTCTCTTTGCCACCTTGGGACTTTGCCCCCGCCATGGAAAGCACACTGACCATTCATGAAACCATATTGGCTCTTTTCAGCACTATCGTTTTCTACCAACCTCTCCGTCCTCAGGTTCTCTCAAAAATCTCCTTCTCTGCTTTTGTCTACATGTCTACAAATTTCAATCGTTACTCACTGATAATTGCTTCCGCAAATCAACTCATCAAAACATAATTCCAATCAAGGTATTTGTAAAATATTGATTGTCGACTTCCAGACAGAATACATCTAGTGAGAAGTAACAATGGTGATATAAAAGATTACCATAAAGCTTAGGCATGCTCGATCTCAAAACGATTTCTTAATATATTCTGATTCAACTGAGGTTTGAATTCAATATTTACAAGTTTGTGTTCATCATAATGATTCAAATTTTAGGGGCGATGCAGTGAATGAATGGATTTCTGTGCAGTACAATAGAGAAAAGAACCACGCAATTGAAATAATTTTGATGTAAATCTTCCTTTTTTATTTTTGGATGTAGGAAGAAGAATTACACAGGTGAGAATTTGATGTTTAAACTGTAGTAGCAAAGAACGGAAACCAAAGCATAATGGTCTTTAACAGCGTCTGTTTATATTTCTTTGCTGTTAACTCGACTCAAGTAACTGGTGATGTGTTGTCAATTTTTTTATCAGTGAGACAGCCAATGACAGTCTTTTGAAAGCAGATATTGGCTGTCGTTAATGCTGTCTTAAAACACAGACAAGATCTGTCCAAAGGATCAAATATAGCAATTATTAGCTGCTTAATTACTCTACAATTTAAAGTCAACAAATATATTGGACTATATTGACCGTAAAAGAGGAAGCGGTTAGCGAAAAGTCTTCCCAAAGGCCAAACCCCTTCTCCGTTAAAAAAAAAAAGAAAAAAGTTTTCCAAATATATTTCGAACTATACATGCAGGTGCTATACATATTCATCGGCATTGTTAGTTTAATGTAATGTAATGTATATTGCGAGAAAACACTTTCCACACTTTCATCGACAAGACTCGTAGGACCCACTCAACTGTAGCACAATGGTTAATAGGCTTGCTGACTTTAGCTAGATGGGCTCATTCCCCCAAGATTGGGCTCATCGAAGCCAGGCTTAGGGCTTGGCGTTGGGGGATGCATAAAATCCATTGTGTCGCCCACACCGTCTGCCCTGGTTCGGGACAATATGATAAACAGCACTTTCTGTGCGCCACTTTTAATTAGAAAGAGAGAAAGGTGCGAGAAAGAGGCGCGAGGAGAGAGGGGAAAGAGCTTGAAACATAGAGGAAGCGAAAGCGAAGAAAGATAGGAAGAGTTGGGTGGTAAGATTTGTTGTAGAGTTAATTTGGACATATTGTATGTCAAAAATGTTATGAATTAAAGATTTAAAAAAGTAGTACAAAACATTAGTGGGGTTAAAGAAGTCATATGAGATCTAATTTTGTCCTTTGCCCGTTAAATACAAGCTACATCGTCATCTGCCTTATTGTGGATTGATTTTCAGCCTGTCCACCAATATATGTCCAACTATTTTATTTGGGAAAGGTTTTGAAAATGCTAAATATAAATAGTAAACAACAGTAAAAACAAAATTTCAATAAATTTTTTTACTCATAATAAATAGATAAATAAAAATTATTTTAACTAATTAAATATTTTATGTACTACTATTTATTACAAATGTTTTCAAAACCTATTGTTTATTTTAATAAATTAAAAAAATCACATTTTCTAGCATCCTCGCTTTATCTTCAACTTGGTGCGTTAGTTCCTAACTCCATTATTGCCTGTCCACCACTTGCCAAACTTGCTCATGCACACTCATAATTAGGCTCCAAACATACTGGTGGGCCCTTTCATTTTTTCGTGGAAAAAGTATTTTGGCCCGAACGGGCCACAGCCTAGGCCTTTTACAGGCTCAGGCCCCACCACTATGGGACCCACGCGGTGGGGCCCGGGCCTATAAGAGGCCCAGGCTATGGACGCTCCGGCCATATAGTGCTGCTCTATATCATGTGGCTTATGAGACTGCCAGCTTTTGGGCACTAGAAGTAGGGGATGGTCAGATGTATTCCTTTTTCTTTTGTAACGCCCCCTTTTATAGACGTTACAGATGTCGTTACATTCATTCATTTAACCATTAAGCAAAACTATTATAAATTATAACATGTATTTGAAATCATAGTTTGAAAAAGCATACCCAGGATCCATACATACATTTTTTTTAATATACACTTTACGAGAAATTATAAATTTCTTAATTATAACAATTCGCTTTTCCATAAACATCCTGTAAATAGTTTGCTAATATCATTGAAAATTAAATTAACCTTTGAAGACATTAATAAAATTCTTCAAACACAGTTCGGCAGGCCGAACATGACCGGCAGGCCGAAGGTCATCCATCGACAGGCTGCCCGAGGCTTTGCAAAATGGAATTTTGAGAGCAATAAGTTCGACAGTCCGACCAATAATGGTTGGCAGGCCGAACTTTCAAAAAAAATATTAGAAATTAATTTTTTTTAAAAAAACAAGTTCCAAAAACTTCAAGGTGCGGAAACAATAAACAAACTGAGAGATAAAAACATAAAAAAATAAACATAGTTTCAAAATTTTAAAACTTCTTTCTTTCTTTCTTGGTGTCTTCTGTTTGCAATTTATCTTGCTTAACTCACACGCCCGTCTTGGTCCTCCTCCTAATCCATGGTTCTCCTACCCTTATCTGCAACATGATGTAAACTTAAATAAGCAAACGCTTAGCAAGTACATTTGTAATTCTCACAACTTAAAACATTTCATGAACATTATCAACATCATCATAATAGTGCACTAGGTACAGTTTCATAAGGAACATATCTTGCATTATATCAACCATGTTAAAACTTATTCATTTTATCTTAAGAGCCCAAGTGTTGCACCATAACATTATCATAGGCATGCTGCCATGAAAAGAGAGGGATAGCTAATCTCAAACTAATCATGACATCATAACTTATTAAAAACATATCATAACATTGGGTGTGCAACACTTATTTAGGTGATACATATACATACTTATACTTTCATGCTTTGAAAAACATTATCATCAAAACATGCATAAACTTTCATACCTTAAAAACTCATAATAATACTTCATGTAAAATCATCATAAAAAATCATCATAAAACCATCATGAACATAGAATTCAAACTTTTCATAAACTCATACTTTTTATAATTCATCATGTTACAGGTGAGAATGTACTTATCTCAATAAGTTTACTTAACCTTACTTTTGTAGGTGACGACACCGTGGTCTCAATGTGCTCACTTCACATTGTGTTCATGTCATACATTCATAAAATGGCAATTAACATTTTTTTTCAATGAATAATCACCACAACTTATCATCCAATCATAAAACATCTTACATACATTCATCTCTTGAAACATGATAATTCATACTACATTTTTCATTAACCATAAAACATTAAAACATCACTTTCAACACACTTATATTTCTGACCTTCATAAATTTAAAAATTAATAACTTTACATTCACATACAATTTGAGTACCAAATTTGGCAGGAATAAGATAACACATAAACCTATCACCATGGTTTTTCTTTAGTCATAAAAATTTCATTTAATGATTTAAATAAATCACATAATATATAATTCAAAATCTACCAACAAAACAATTCAGTGAGCATTCCCCACAAACATTCACATAATAAATTATTTACATCCTAAAATAAATCCATAAAAATCCTGCATGCAATAAACACTAAGAACTTCATCATAGCCAAAAATTACCTTAAAATAAATTTCGTACAATCCAAAATGGGTGTTTTAATTTCATAGACAAAAATAACTATAAACAGTTCGGTCAATGAATTGCATGCAATAATTATTCTTAAACAATTAAAATAAATGTATTTAAACCTCAAAATTCATATGACATCATATTAACATATAATTACAGTAGTACAAAAATTCTCATTATCAAATAAAATCATTTAATTTATACAAACAAATGTCACACAATAAAAGTTCAACCATTTACCATTAAAACAATCAAAATACCTAGCATCCATAAAAATTCCATAACACATAAATTATTAATCAAATCATTACCAAACTTTCCAGTCCATAATTTAACATATACATGAACATATTTACCAAATTTCGTACACAACAACATTCATTAGCATTAAGAACAACACCCATACATATGTGCAACACAACCGATCAACAATAATTTACTATGTGTGATGGAGAGAAGAAAATTGATAACTTTTCATAGAAAAATCCAATTGAGGTGAAATTTTGAAGGTTAACACAAAACACATACATGAACAACATATAAAAATTTTGAAAAAAAAAAACATTCCTAGACAGAGATATTGCAGTCGAACTTAGGAGAGATACTATTTCAGAAAATACTGAAAAAATATGTGCTTACCTCAAATCGATTTCTCTTCAATCTTCTTTTGAATTCACCCAAAAATTTCAATATTATACTCAAATAATACCAGGAAATATCGAGAGGGAGAGTAGAAGTAAAGAACGAGAGGAAGAGAAAAGGGTGAGAGAGAAAGAAAACATGAGAGGGAGAGAGAACAAATTATCGTGGAAGAAGAAAAGAGAGTAACGTATGAAAAAAAAAACGCTTATCTCCTCATAATAATCAGAATTTTCTGATTACAATCAGGGCAAATTTTGTGGAAAAATGAAGAGGATTAAGGAAAAAAGTCAGAACTTCCAAGAACGGTTCAAGTTACCATATTTTGCCTTTGTAAAACGGGAAACCTTATCAAAAGCATTCAATCAATTCAAAGTCAAACATTAATTTTCCTAAAATGAGAAAATTATTCCATAAATGTGCCAATCAATCAAAAATTATTATTCAATTATCCAATCATAAATTTTATGGAATTTCTACTGACTACTCATCAGCTATCATTGGCCTGCCGATGTCCCACTTCGGCCTGCCAATTTCTATAGTCCGGTCTACCGATGATATACCATCGGTTTGCTGTTCTAAAGGGATCATTTCGGCCTGCCGAACTAAATGGTCCGGCTTGCCGATCTGCCCTAACATACCAAAAATCATCCAAAACATTAAATTATCATAAAATTATGATTAAACATATAACATTAATAACATGAACACTTGAGCATATCAATTTCACGTGAGCGTCACCTATCATAGCACTTAAAATAAAATGGTTAGCACCATTATATTATGTATCATACACATAACATAAATATAACACTTAACATCGTTATTAACATGACATAATCCATTACATGAAAATTTGGTGGGTGTTACAATTCTCCCCACCTTATAAGAGTTTCGTTCACGAAGCTCAGAACAGTTGCGGATACTTTGTTCTCATATCATCTTCACGTTCCCATGTAGTTTCTACTTGGTGATTTCGCCATAGTACCTTGACCAATGGAATTTCTCTATTCCTCAAGGTCTTGGTTTTACAATCTAGTATCTCCACTGGCTTTTCTTCATAGGTCAAGTCTTCTCGTATCTCGATCACTTATGGCTCAATCACATGCGTAGGATCAGGGACATATTTCTTGAGCATTGAAACGTGAAATACATTGTGCATAGTTGACATTTTAGATGGCAATTTTAGCTGATAAGCCACCTTACCTATCCGCTTCACTATTTCATATGGCCCAATAAATCTTGGGCACAACTTACGTTTCCTTCCAAACCTCATAACTCCTTTCATCGGTGCAACTTTCAAAAACACAGATTCTCCTACGGCGAATTCTAAGGGTCTTCTTCTTCTGTCAGCATAACTCTTCTGACGGCTTTGAGCGGTCTCTATCCTCTTTCTTATCATCTTAATCATCTCAGAGGTTTCGTTAATATGATGCTTTTTATCAGCTTTTTCTCACCAGCTTCATGCCAACATATAGGCGATCTATATTTTGCCCATATAGGGCTTCATAAGGTGCCATTCCAATCGTTGCCTGGTAGCTGTTGTTGTAAGTGAACTCAGCTAACGGTAACATTTTACACCAGTTGGTCTTGAAGTCGAGAGTACAAGCCCGAAGCATATCCTCTAAGATCAAGTTCGTCCTTTCTGTTTGGCTATCCGTCTGAGGATGAAAAGCTGTACTGAAGTGCAACTTGGTTCCCATTGTAGCTTGTACACTTTTTCAAAACTTGGACGTGAACCTGCCATCACGGTCTGAGATGATAGACTTAGGAATCCCATGCAGTCACACAATCTCCTTGACATAGAGTTTTGCTAACCGTTTCATACAGTATGTGATCTTGATAGGAATAAAGTGAGTTGTCTTCGTCAGTCGATCCACAACAACCCAAACAGCATCATAACCATTCATAGTCCTGGGTAATCCGGTGATGAAATCCATTGCGATATCCTCCCATTTCCATTCCGGTATCTGGATTGACTGTAGATCACCACCAGGTCTCTAGTGTTTAGCCTTAACTTGCTGGCATGTCAAACATTTCCTCACATACTTGGCAACATCTCGCTTCATTTTGAACCACCAGAAATTACCCCTTAGATCATTATACATCTTTGTCGCACTTGGATGAATTGAGTAAGGAGTATCATGAATTTCTGCCAAGATCTTTTCCCTTAAACCATCAATGTTGGGAACATACAAGCAGTCTTTGAGGTTCAGAGTTCCGTCATCAGCAATTCGAAACTCTTCACATTTTCCCTCTTTCTTTTCCTGCTTAATCCTCACGAAGCTAACATCTTCATCTTGTTTTCTACAAACTTCATCATGTAGTATTGGAGCAAGAGTGAGTGCAAATAACTAGCTTATGATAATCTCCAAACCAAAGTCTTGAATTTCCTTTCTCAAAGGCTGAGACATTGCTCGTAATGACATCAATGTAGCCATTACCTTCCTACTTAGAGCATCAGCCACTCGATTAGCTTTTCTAGGGTGATAAAGGATTTCACAATCGTAATCATTCACCAATTCTAACTATCTTCGTTGTCTCATGTTTAGGTCCCTCTGAGTGAAGAAGTACTTCAAGCTTTGATGATCAGTGAAGATCTTGCATTGGACCCCATACAAATAATGCCTCCATATCTTCGAGCGAAAACAACTACTGCTAACTCCAGATCATGAGTAGGATAGTTCTTTTCATAATCCTTCAGTTGTCTTGACGCGTAGGCAATCACTTTGTCATTCTGCATTAGAACAGCACCGAGGCCCATCTTGGATGCATCACTGTAGATCACAAATCCGTCGTCTCCTTCTGGAATAGCCAAGACTGGAGCTGTCGTTAGCCTCTTCTTCAGTTCTTGGAAACTCTTTTTGCATGCTTCTGTCCATTCATATTTCTTTCCCTTGCGAGTTAGATTTGTGAGTGGCACTGCTATCTTAGAGAAGTCTTCCACAAATCTCTGATAATAACCAGCTAGGCCCAAGAAACTTCTGATCTCACTTGCGTTGGTCGGTTGCTTCTAGTTTAGAACAGCTTCTATCTTAGTAAGGTCTACCATGATTCCTTCCTTTGATATTACATGGCCCAAGAAAGACACTCTGTCGAGCCAAAATTCGCACTTGGAGAACTTTGCATATAACTTATGTCTCCTTAATGTTTCCAACACAATTCTGAAATGCTCCTCGTGTTCCTCCTAGCTCTTTGAATAAATAAGAATATCATCGATAAACACAACAACGAATTTATCAAAGAAATCCTTGAATACCTAATTCTTTAGATCCATAAAGGCTGTAGGCGCATTCGTTAGACCGAAAGGCATAACCACAAATTCATAGTGACCATACCTCGATCTAAAGGCTGTCTTAGGAATGTCTCCTTCTTTAATCTTCAACTGGTGATATCCCGACCTCAGGTCAATTTTTGAGAACACAGATGCACCCTTTAGTTGATCAAACAAGTCATCAATTCGAAGCAATAGGTACTTGTTCTTAATTTTCACCTTGTTCAATTCTCTATAGTCGATGCAGAGTCTCATAGAACCATCCTTCTTCTTAACAAATAAAACTGGAGCTCTTCATTGTGAATGACTTGGCCTGATGAAGCCTTTGTCAAGTAGTTCTTTTAATTGCATATGAAGTTTCTTTAACTCTGCAAGAGCCATCCTGTACGGTGCTTTCGAAATCAGGTCAATGCCTGGAGCGAGCTCGATCTCAAATTCAATTTCTCTATTAGGAGGTAGGCTTGACAGATCATCTGAAAACACATCTAGAAATTCATGTACTATTTTCACATCTTCTATCCTTGTCTTTTCCTCTTGGGCTTTATCTACAATATTCGCCAAGTAACCCATGTAGCTACTAGCTAACAACTTCCTTGCTTTCATGGCAGATAAGAACATGCTGGGATTCTTCTTGGACTCGCCCACATACACGAACTTTTGTTCACCTTGTGGTTGAAAAATCACTTTTCGTTTCCGGCATTCAATGGAAGCATTGTACTTTCTTAGAAAATCCATCTCGAGAATCATATCGTAATCATACATGTCGATCACAATAAGGTCGACGAAGAGTTCTTTATCAGAACTCCATAGGGATTCACGTAAACAGTGCATAGATATCATCACTTCCCTGGAGGGTAGTGTCGTAGTGAATCCCTGTCTCATAGGCTCTAAACAAAGTCCTAACTTCTTAGCAAAAGATGAGGTACAAAAGAATGAGTGGCACCCGTATCAAAGAGAACATAAGCATTAGTAAATAGGCTCGTTATCTGACCTGTGACTACATTTGAAGCTTCAGCAGCCACCTGTTCTTTCATCATGGCATAAATGCAGGCATTTGTAGGTGGGGCTTCAAGTCTTCCTTGACTAATTAGTGGCCCTTCAAGGGAGGCTTGCATCTGTTGAAGCTGGCTTGAGGAACTCTCTATGGAGCTTGAGCTTGGGCATTCATCTGTCTGGGGCAGTTTTTGGCAAAATGACCTTCTTGTCCATAGATAAAACACCGATTAGACCCCATACAACATTCTCCGGGATGATTCTTTCTACATTTACCACATGTTTGAAACTACCTGAAATTGTTGTTGTTGTTGTTGTTGTGCTGGCCGCCATTATGTTTCTTATTGCCTTGACCCTGATAGTTCTGAGAGTTGCCCTTCCTCTTATTGTTATTCTTCTAGTGCTGGCTGTTGTTGTTGTTGCTTCAGTGTGGAGGGCGGTTCAGGTTCTAGGAGCTTGCATAGTTTGCCTGCTGACTTGGCTGAGGCTGGTTTCTTCTTAACTTTGACAAGTGGAATTTTGCACGTTGGGCCCTTAAAACAACTTGCTCCTGGCTTCTGGGTGGACTAGCCCTATCAACAATAACAACATTCTCTAATCTAAGGACCCTGATCAACCTTCAGACCCTTTCACTTTCGTCGTTAACCATCCCTGTGCATAGGCGAGCTAGTTGATCAAATTTGGCTACCACATCTGTAACCGACATATCTCCCTGGTGCAGATTCTCAAACTTGTCATAGTGCTTCTTGGTAATGTTCATGTGGAAGAACTTCGTATTGAACTCATGAACGAAGTTAGCCTATGACATTTCTTCAACATTCCTACTCTGTTCGATGCCATCCCACCAAATCCTAGCCTCCATGATGAGGCAGTAAGATGCACAAAGAACCTTCTTGTTATTCATGAAACCCATGAGTCTTAGGGTGGCCTCTATCGTCTTTAGCCATCCTTGTGCAACTAGTGGATCCTTGGAACCTTTGAAGTCCGTTGGCTTAACCCTCTTCTATCTGACTAGTAAGGGTTCTTGGTAGACTGCTCTTGGCTCAGCAGCAGGAGCCGGGACTTCATTGACTTATGGTTGGGGAGGAGGAGGAGGAGGCACATCATTGCCTCGTTGTTTGCCATTGCGGCCATTGGCCCTTAGTTCAGCAATCTCTCTTCTTTGCTCTTAGCTCATCAATCATTGTCATCGATCTTTCGTTGGTTTGAGTGCAGGTTTGCATCATTCGATAGCCGTCCATAGTTGATTTCCTAAAAGACTTAGGAATTTTAGGAATAGTCTTCTAACTTATGAGACAGGTTTCATTACTAAGGCATTAATCGATAAACATCTAAATCTTATCCTTATTGTCATACTTGCATCTTAACATATAACTTTAAAACATACTTACTTGGAGGACTTAGACTGATGTGTGGCGATATAAATTGCATATGGAAATTCGCTCTGATACCGAAGCCTGTAACATCCTCTTTTATAGACGTCATAGATGTCGTTACATTCATTCATTTAACCATTAATTGAAGCAAAACTATTATAAATTATAACATGTATTTGAAATCATAGTTTGGAAAAGCACACCCAGGATCCGTACATACATTTTTTTTAATATACACTTTACAAGAAATTATAAATTTCTTAATTATAACAATTTGCTTTTCCAAAAACATCCTGTAAATAGTTTGCTAATATCATTGAAAATTAAATTAACCTTTGAAGACATTAATAAAATTCTTCAAACACAGTTCGGCAGGCCGAACTTTAGATTTTGGTAGGTCGAACTCGACCAGCAGGCCGAAGGTCATCCATCGACAGGCCGCCCGAGGCTTTGCAAAATGAAATTTTGAGAGCAATAAGTTTGGCAGTCCAACCAATAATGGTCGAACTTTCAAAAAAAAAATATTAGAAATTAATTTTTTTAAAAAAACAAGTTCCAAAAACTTCAAGATGTGGAAACAATAAACAAACTGAGAGATAAAAACATAAAAAAATAAACATAGTTTTAAAATTTTAAAACTTCTTTCTATCTTTCATGGCGTCTTCCATTTGCAATTTATCTTACTTAACTCACACGCCCGTCTTGGTCTTCCTCCTAATGCATGGTTCCCTTACCCTTATCTGCAACATGATGTAAACTTAAATAAGCAAACGCTTAGTAAGTACATTTGTAATTCTCACAACTTAAAACATTTCATGAACATTATCAACATCATCATAATAGTGCACTAGGCATAGTTTCAAAAGAAACATATCTTGCATTATATCAACCATGTTAAAACTTATTCATTTTATCTTAAGGGCCCAAGTGTTGCACCATAACATCATCATAAGCGCGCCGCCATGAGAGGAGAGGGGTAGCTAATTCCAAACCAATCATGAGATCATAACTTATCAAAAACATATCATAACATTGGGTGTGCAATACTTATTTAGGTGACACATATGCATACTTATACTTTCATGCTTTGAAAAACATTATCATCAAAACATGCATAAACTTTCATACCTTAAAAACTCATAATAATACTTCATGTAAAATCATCATGAGAAATCATCATAAAACCATCATGAACATAGATTTCAAACTTTTCATAAACTCATACTTTTCATAATTCATTATGTTGCAGGTGAGAATGTACTTACCTCAATAAGTTTACTTAACCTTACTTTTGTAGGTGATGACGCCGCGGTCTGATGTGCTTACTTCACATTGTGTTCATGTCTTACATTCATAAAATGGCAATTAACAATTATTTTCAATGAATAATCACCACAACTTATCATCCAATTCATAAAACATCTTACATATATTCATCTCTTGAAACATGACAATTCATACTACATTTTTCATTAACCATAAAACATTAAAACATCACTTTTAACACACTTATATTTCTGACCTTCATAAATTTAAAAATTAATAACTTTACATTCACATACAATTTGAGTACCAAATTTGGCAAGAATAAAGATAACACATAAACCTATCACCATGATTTTTCTTTAGTCATAAAAATTTCATTTAATGATTTAAATAAATCACATAATATATAATTCAAAATCTGCCAGCAAAACAATTCAGTGAGCATTCCCTACAAACATGTACATAATAAATTATTTACATCCCAAAATAAATCCATAAAAATCCTGCATGCAATAAACACTAAGAACTTCATCATAGCCAAAAATTACCTTAAAATAAATTTCGTACAATCCAAAACGGGTGTTTGAATTTCATAGACAAAAATAACTATAAACAGTTTGGTCAATGAATTGCATGCAATAATTATTCTTAAACAATTAAAATAAATGTATTTAAACCTCAAAATTCATATGACATCATATTAACATATAATTACAGTAGTTCAAAAATTCTCATTACCAAATAAAATCATTTAGTTCATACAAACAAATGTCACACAATAAAAGTTCAACCATTTACCATTAAAACAGTCAAAATACCTAGCATCCATAAAAATTTCATAACACATAAATTATTAATCAAATCATTACCAAACTTTCCAGTCCATAATTTAACATATACATGAACATATTTATCAAATTTCGTGCACAACAACATTCATTAGCATTAAGAACAACACCCATACATATGTGCAACACAACCGATCAGCAATAATTTACTGTGTGTGACGGAGAGAAGAAAATTCATAACTTTTCATAGAAAAATCCAATTGAGGTGAAATTTTGAGGGTTAACACTAACACATACATAAACAACATATAAAAATTTCAGAGCAAAACGACATTCTTAGACGGAGATATTGCAGTCGGACTGAGGAGAGATATAATTTCAGAAAATACCAAAAAAATGTGTGCTTACCTCAAAACAATTTCTCTTCAATCTTCTTTTGAATTTACCCAAAAATTTCAATATCATACTCAAATAATACCAGGAAATATCGAGAGTGAGAGTAGAAGTAAAGAACAAGAGGAAGAGAAAAGGGTGAGAGAGAAAGAAAACGTGAGAGGGAGAGAGAACAAATTATCGTAGAAGAAGAAAAGAGAGTAACGTATGAAGAAAAAAACGCTTATCTCCTCATAATAATCAGAATTTTCTAATAACAATCAGGGCAAATTTTGTGGAAAAATGGAGAGGATTAAGGGAAAAAGTCTGAATTTCCAAGAACGGTTCAAGTTACCATATTTTGCCTTTGTAAAACGGGAAACCTTATCAAAAGCATTCAATCAATTCAAAGTCAAACATTAATTTTCCTAAAATGAGAAAATTATTCCATAAATGTGCCAATCAATCAAAAATTATTATTCAATTATCCAATCATAAATTTTATAGAATTTTTGCTGACTACTCGTCAGTTGTTATCGGCCTGCCGATGTCCCACTTCGGCCTGTCGATTTCTATAGTCCGGCCTACTGATGATATACCATAGGCTTGCCGTTCCGAAGTGATCATTTCAGCCTGCCGAACTAAATGGTCCGGCCTGCCGATCTGCCCTAGCATACCAAAAATCATCCAAAACATTAAATTATCATAAATTTATGATTAAACATATAACATTAATAACATGAACACTTGAGCACATCAATTCCACGTGAGCGTCACCTGTCGTAGCACTTAAAATAAAATGGTTAGCACCATTATATTATATATCATACACATAACATAAATATAACACTTAACGTTGTTATTAACATGACATAATCTGTTACATGAAAGATTTGGTGGGTGTTACATCTTTTGATTTGGATAAAAAAATTCTGCCACTGCACACTTAAAAAGTTGGGATTTTTGCTTCGTAGGTCTTCAAATTTATAACCTTTGATATTTAGGTCTTCATTTTAAGAATTTAGACAACTAGATCCTTAAATTCCTAATTTATTGGCATCTTAGTCTCTACTTTAAGAATTTGAATACCCAGATCCCTAAACTTTCAATTTATTGACACTGTAAGTTTTTATTTTAAGAATGTAGACATTCAAGTCCTCAAACTGTTAAATTGTTGGCATCATGAGTACTCATATTTTTTTTTGGCTGTCAAATGATATAAGAGATGTCAATATTTTGAGGCTTTTTTGTTTTTTCTGTCTAAATATATTTTTTTAACTAAAAAATCCCCAAAATTTTTTCTTTCTTTTTTTAAGTATAACTTATTTTTTGGTTGAAAATAATGATTAATTGCCCTAAAAAGTTAATTATAATGATTATTGACATGTAATTGATTATAAATCGAAAAAATATGCAAATTTCATTGAGAAAATTAGTCATCCATTTTATTATATTTTGGGTAAGTTAGTTCAAATTACAACGATAAAACTAAAGACAAACACATCAATTCGTTGTCCAATTAAATACTTTTCGATTATATGCTTTTATTATCCTCAATTATTTTAAAGATCTTTAGGAAAGAAAGGTGTATAATTTAAAAACTAAATGTTGTTGCATTACAATTATTTAGTTACATTAAGGTAATTTGGTACCAACTTACTAAAAATAAAATAGAATGTATACTTATGAAAATTTTTTCCTCATTTATAATCAAACTTGTTATTGTCAGTAATTATCATAATTAACTATTTGCTGAGGCATTTAAATATTATTTTTGGACAAAAAAATGTGTTATACTTCAAAAAAAAAAGATAGCTTTTGATGACCTCTCTGTTAAAAAAAATACATTTTTGAGACCTAAGGAGCAAAAAAAAAAAAAAAACTCAAAATATTACTATCTATTATGTCATTTAATAGTAAAAATAAAATAGGGACTAACGATGTAAATAAATTAAGAGTTTAAGGACCTAAGTATCTAAATTCTTAACATGGGGACTAAGGTGCTAAGAGATTAAGAGTTTAAGGACTTAAGTATATAAATTTTTAAAATAAAGACCTAAGTGTCAAAAATTGCAAAGTTTAAGAATCTACAGTGCGAAAATCCCTAAAAAGTAAAAATAAACAATATCCATATGGCTCCAAATAATAAACAATATACATATGGCTCAATTTATTCAGCGATGAAAAAAGGTTATTCTATTTGAACTTCTGAATTTCACATTCTATTGGAATGCATGATATTAATTCCTATTATAATTCTTGTTTTATTTCGATCCTTCACATCGCGGATTAATAAATACACCTTAAGTACGGTAAGTTGGTATAGTGCTTAATAATTTGTTTTTGTTCTAATGCAGAAGTTGGTACATATTTTTTTTGGTGTTCTACATAGGACAGAGCTACACATAGGTAAGAGGCGATTTTTTTTCTTTCGTTATTGTATACAAAATTTTATAAAAATTATATTTTGTTTCGTCTAAAATTATACTCTATTATTTTTAAAGTTATTTTCCATCCAAAAGTTGAGAATATTAATATATTTTTCATCCATTTTGACCAATTTTTCTGGCTTTTAGTCTCGGGTCCTATATATGAATGTGAGATCAATTTTATCTTTGGTGGCATCCACTACAAGGAACAGTCATTTTAACAACCAAGCTTTCAACAAAGACAAGATGTTATGTCGTTGGAAGTCATGAACTAGCGACAAAAGGTTGTTCGACTCAAAATTTTTTTAAAAAAAGTAATCTTCCAACATATTTTTAGTCGTTGATAAATGTCAAGCAGGAAAAAAACCCACCAAGAATTGTTCCACAATTTTTTTTAACAACGACAAATGTTGGCAAATGTTTAAATGCTATCAATATTCTTAGTGATGTCATTTATGGTTGTTAGAAGGATCGAGTCTAAGCCTTCATTCATGTGACTCTTTTATGCAATTTTTTTTCTTTTATTCAAAAGTCTAAATTATATTTTCGTGATAAAATATTATTAGGATGTTTGAGAAGTGTGATTAGAACGAATAGTTTTAATTAAAAACACTATAGCATGTAAGAGTTTTACACTATAGCAAATTTTTTTTTGCTTTTCACTGTAATCATGAGAGCTTTATATTAAAACCAACACCCTATATGTCATTTACTTGCCTTTTTGCAAAGTTTTTTATTTTGAAATTTGAATTGTATTTTAGTGAGGAGTCTCTCTAGGGTCTTCTTGTTTAAGCCACTAGGCACAAGAGCTACTCTATTTCTCTTATTTTCTTCATTTTGGGTCTAGTTCTCTAAAATTTGAGAATATTGGTTATCTACAATGGCGATGATCAAGACATATATATATATGTTGACCTTTTTCTATTATAGAGTAATTACTTCATTAGTTTCAAACCTTTTGCAAAAGTGAACATTTGGTCCCTAACCCTCCCTTTTTTTTTTTGAACTGACCCCAACATTTTATTTTAGTTACTGAGGGACAAATTTAACTAACATCTATTAAAATGCCCTTCATGTGATGTGCACATGACCACTAGTAAGAGTATATGAGTAAAATACATAATATTTTTAAAATAAATTTAAATTAAAACATAAAAGAATTAAAAATGTAAAAATAAATAAATAAATATAATGAAAACTAAGGGTGGCAAATCGGGTCAACGAGTCGGGTTGGTGTTGGGTTGAGGTCAAATTTTACAAAAATTAGGTCGATACTAACCCGACTCGTGACACAAACATGACTCGTGCCAACCCGTTCCCTATGCGCAATGTCAGAAAACAATTACCTGTGACCTGTATTTGACCTACAACTCGATTGTGATCCGCAACCTGCTTATGACTTGCCTACAATAATATATATATATATATATATATATATAACATTATAACAAACATAAAATTAGATGAGTTTCACACCACAACAACAAAAAAATCCAGTCCTAAAATTTAAAAAACATCCAACAAGTCCAAAACGTATCATGAGCCATCATAGCAATCGTTGATACCATTACTAAATGCAGATTCTGAAGCAACTGTTGATACTATATTGCTTAAAATGTCACGAGCCATCATAGCAAGGATAGGATAACGGAACTGATTGGTCTTCCAAAGTGAGAGGTAGGGTTTTGATGTTTAGGGTTATACTATTGTCTATATTTAATCTGATATATAATAACAGAATAAAAAAATATCTAAATAAATATAAGTGGGTCACTTACTGTAATGACCGAAAAAAATCCAAAAATTAATAAGTATGATTAATTAAGGATTTTTTCATAATTACTCAGCTAAATGCTTGAGAAAGTATAAGTTTAGACATTATAAACATGTAAATTTTTAAGATGTTAATAGCTATAAGACTTTAAAAATAAATAATATTATGAACGCATAAATTTATGTGCTTTATTTATGAAACATGTAAGAATGTAATGTTATGATAATGCACTTAAATAATTAAAAATAATTATTTAATGAGCTAAACTTAAAGTTTATGATTCATTAATTTCATGTATGAGCCATAGTGGTGACAATTATAAGAATCTCAACTTAAGATATTTAAATTGAGATTATATGATAAAAGTAGAATTCTCTAACTTACTATGATTATGTGAAAATTCCTATATGATATCAATTCAATAAGATATTAGAGCTTATGAAATTATTTTTAACAGAGCAAGAATTTTATAGTTTTAAAGAGTACAGTTATATATATAAGAGTTTCAAGTTTATGGATCAAAATTTAATCAACCCGATCACGACAAAGTATAGACTTTAAAGACTAGCATTAGTGTCTATAAAAATAGGAAAATGCGGCCAAATGGGAAGGAATATCCCACAAATTAGATTTCTTTCTCTCTCTACTTTCTTTCTCTACACTATATCTCTCCTCAAATTTCGATTAAGATTCTAGTGTTCATTTTCGATACTTCCCGCACCATCGAAAAGCTTTCAATGAGTTGATACCAATGAGATGCCGTGCCGACCACAACTCCGCCAGAGGAAGCCACATGCACTAGTCAAAGAGGTAGGAAAACACAAAACTTTTCGATGAGATATCTCTACCATTCAACCACTGATCGATGTGATCTTAGTGTCCACAGACTCAAATTGATGAGAGGAACAAGAAGATACCAATCTCCCAGCTCGATTTCAGCTGGAGCAAAATGACAGAGCTACCCCCATCTTCATCGCCGCACCACCACTAGATTTTGCCATCGTCGACGACGGTGAGGCACACTACCGGTTCCACCAGATCAAAAGAGCATGAGGAGCAAAAACCCTTAACGAATTTCACCTTATCGCTATGGCCAGTTGGAGTTTGAAGTCGCCATCGTCAAGCCTCTGTGGAGTTCATCGATCTCGTAGCTTTTGCCACCGTTGAGGTCAATTGACCTCTCCATTGTGTTCAGAAGATCAAGGCGAGCAAGATGCCTAAATCAATTTCACCCCACGACAACAGTTCGCAGAAGAATGGTGAACACCATCGACAGCCGCGTGAGAGGGATGGCACTAGGTGTTCTAGGACACAGCCATGTTTAGAGGATCATGGGGATTATTTTGCCCTCTTAATTTCACAGTACATCGCCGTTCATCGGAGAATGAAGCCACCGTGTTGATCTTGGAACCATCGCTCCATGTGATGTTGAGGAGCCCAACCATGGGGGAAACATTCAGAGAGCCACAGGTAGCAAAATTCCTCAGCCAATTTCAGGCCATAATTGCTGGAGCTTCACCGCCTAAGTCACCATTTTTGGCTGAGATTGTGGAGCCTGATCTGCTATGTTAAAGGCCAAATTAGGTGAAATTGACATGGCCTTTTTAGTAGGGGTAGGCCTAAGCCTGGCCACCAACAGAGCCCGATTGATACCGGTCAATGTCAGTCAACCATTAGTCAACAACGATCAACGGCTGGTCAACAGTGACCTCGAGTTTTTGTTATTTGAACCTCTGATCAAAGATCTGAGACCGCCTCCTAACTTGTTTCGACGCTCTAAACGCGACGTGTGCTCCGTTCGAGCTAATTCTACTCTGATGAAAATTGTTTGGTATCAATTGCATGCAGACGAGGCGACTCAAACTATAGTAACAGAGTCCAAAATTACATTTCTAGTAATGTATGATCTCAAGGAAGCATTTCTAGCCATTCATGGTCGCTTGAGGAGCACTGTAGAGGATGCTTTATAGGCTGTAGATACAACAAGATATAACTGGACCCGCTCAGCTCCAAGTCTAAGTAAGTAGGGATCTCGCCTATAGTATGAACGGTCTTAAATAAAATGTTTTAAATGTTTCATAAAAATTTATGAAAATGCATGATCCATGATTTGTTACACTGTTTTATGTTGTGATGTGTGTTATGTTATGATTTATTATGTTATGTTATGTCATGACATGATATGATGTGATGATGTTATAATTAATGTGTGATGTATGCAATATTTAAATCATATTGTTTAGTCACTCTCAAGTTAAGTATGTTTATGATTTATGGTTTATGATTTATGTAATTGTGATGTTATGTAGTGATAACTCATACTGCATACACACAATAAGATAAGTGAAAAAATAAGTAGTGTCATACTAGCCTCTTTATTGTGAGATATTCAAAGTAAAGTTAAAGTTATAACTTCGGTGTTCGATGGTTTCAAGTCTTCCACAAGGGAAACATCATGGTTATGATCTCATGATTAATGATGTTGGTATGAACATTAAAGTTTTTAAGATAAGAAAAGTTAAGTAACAAGATAAGTTATAGCTTAAATAATTAAGCATAAAACAAATTGATAAGCTAGCATAAAATGTTAATGCATGTTTTAATTAAAATGAATTTTAATTATGTTTTACAAGACGGACTGTCTACTTGCTGAGCAAAAGCTCATCTAAGTATATGCATGCTATAGGTAAGAAAACCTGTCAACGACATTAATGGGCGGTAGTGAGCGGTGGATGAATGGTGGATATGAGAATGGACAATGCTCACGCAATGTACTATTTCCGCATTATGAGTTTACAGATTTTTGCATGTCTTTGTTTCATGAAATCATAAGTAAATTTCCTACTTATGTCTTAAAAACTGGGATTGTGATTATGCAACCTTGGTCTAAAGCATTTTAAGTTTTAAAAATGTTGCAATAGACAATGCAACAAATGCACGATATTTTTAAGTAAGAAAATTATATGATTATTTCTAATTAAAAATGCTTATATCAATTTTACGTTCAATTAAGAAACAAATTTTATGAATATGTTTTTACTAAGTCATTATTATGAAACTTTAGATGTTTATGCTTTGAGAAATTATTATGTTAGATTTAAGGAAGTTTTAAAGAGCATTCAGTATAATTGTATTCCAACATTTAATCTTAAAAAAAAAATTCTTCTGAAATAGTTTTATTTAAATTAAGAAATGTTTTAAAGGTAATATTTTTTAAATAACTATCCTTATGTTTAAAGGAAAAGTTTTAAGAAAATTATTATAATTATGTTAAAACGTAATAATTATTGTTATGTTATTATCACGTTTGTGAAATTAATTATTATGTTGGATTTTTGAAATTTAGTTTTGGGAAATGGTTATCATTTCCTTTTAGGTTTTGTGTTAAGGATTCTCCAACAAGAATCCATAATTTAAGAGAAAAAAATAATTCTAAAATTTCAGTACTTTATGTTAAAGTATGTTGAAGTTACGATTATGTTCAAGTTAAATAACGGTCACGTAGATAGGGTTGTTACACTTACGGGTTAGACGGGTTGACCTGAACCTAACTTGTTTTTAAACGGGTCAGTTTTGGGTTGACACTAAACTAACCCGGGGTTAATTTTTTTTTACACTAACCCGCAAAAATTCGTATCAGGTTTGTGTCATGTCGTCATATCACAACCCATATTACCGGCTTTAATGAAAACCAATAAATAACCCCTCCCTTCTTCCCCTTCTCTGTCATCCTTCTCCACCAAATGGTGAAGAAATTTTCTTACCACTTACTATTGATCTTTCAATCACTTAAAACACTTTTAATTTGAAGTAGTTTTTGCAGAAGAATTAGAGCTTTGAGTCTCAAAAAAAAAAATATAAAAAGAGAAAAGAATTGGTGAGCCTGAAATCCCAAAAAAAAGTGCAAACGGTTGCGTTGTACTGCAGAAATGACTCAGCAAAGCACTACCACTTCTACGATCAACATGTACACTCCTCCAATCCTCTTCTAAAAGCATATGTGATCTTAGATCTGCGACAATTGTAGCTCTAAGCATGTCTCTGTCAAGTGTTCCATCGATAATTCTCCTTTGCCACGACTACGACTGGAACACACATACCCACAGCACCTTCTCTGCCTTCTACGATTGCTCCTCCCCTGATGGTTTCTCCAGCTGCCCCTCCGCCCTTCAACTCGCTGCCTTATGGGGCTTCAACTTGACAGATCCAAAATGACCTAGATTGAAGGGGGATCTGGGTTGAATGTCGGTGAGTGTGGGTTTGTTGTTGACTTGGGGTGGTTTTTTTTTTTTTTTTCTGAGCCTATTTCTTTTGGTTTCATTTTTTTTGAGGAAATGTTATACCTTGATCTAGGTTAGTATTTTTTTTTTTTGTTTGGGTTTGTTTTATATGTTTAGATTTTTTAATGATTTTTTGTTTTATTTGATTTTTAATGTATCTATTTTTATAAGGGTAATTTAGTAATTGTAATTAAAAATAATATCTAGAAATTTTTAACTGTCAAACTTAACAGTTTGAATGTTAAAATGGTTCCTTAACAACTAAAATGAAATGTTGAGGTCGGTTCAATAAAAAAAAAAGGTTGTGCACCAAATGCCTACTTACCTGAAAGATTGTAGACTACTAGATCAATTTACCCTTTCTTTCACAATATTGATGGAAATAATAAGATTTTAAAAACTTAATAATTTTTTATACTATTTACTAGAAAAAAATTCTTCTAAAAATATAAAAAATTACATTATCAAAATTCTTTGATAAATAGCAGAACTTGTGCTATTTACTTTTAGTCACTAAATTTCAAGGAGAAAAAAACCAGCTCTAAAAATATATGATGACGACTTAATTGGCAATTATTATTGTTAAACGATCTTTTTGTTGTGAAACGAACTTTTTTGTTGTAGTACTGTTGGGAAGAAATATTGAAAAAAGCAAAATTCTTGGGTATGGAAACATCACTCAAACCTTGAGAAACATCTCCAAAGGTACGTAGAAAACAGCATCAATTTCATCTGTGTTAAGTGCAGGTTTAAATTCTTCTATCCGATCTAGAAGACCTATAACAAGGATAACCTTAAGTAGCTGCTGCACAAAACCACTTATTCAATTAGAACATCTTGTAATTAATCATGTTCATCAAAAACTCATCGAAATCTACCTGAAAAAAATGGTAATACATGCAGGGATATAAAGGGCTCTAAATTTGTGACAACTTGAACTAGACTTAGAATCTAAGCCAATCTCTTCCATAGCTTTTCTTAGAGCAGTTACTGAATCATCTTTATCTCCCTCCTCCACTTTCTCACTTGGTAATGCTACATCTCCTAGTTTCCAAAGAAAAAAGAAAAGAAAATCCCAGCCTTACATTATTAGGATTGAGTGTACTCGGAAGTCAAACCATCGGTCATTTTATTTGAAGAATTAATGCTTATTAAATTTCACTGATAACTCATCGCTGATTTGTGTTCCAAAATCTATGGAGGTTCTTGCAAAATATTTATAACTCTTGCATAGTTCGTGTAAGAATTTAGGTTTTGAACTGGTTAGAAAATCAAGTGATACATGTGTTGGGATTGGTGCCCTATAAGTTGTGACATTATACATATAGTTAATTTAAAGTGACATTTATAATTATTATGATTACTTATATGTATTATGAATATATTTACAAATATCAAGAAAATTCCATGATTATTTATGTGACTATAAATTTAGCATATAAGTATTATATGCTTAGAGATAAAATTTATAGATAATAATCTAAATAGTCTGCAATAATTAATTAAAGTTTAGGATCTTTAATTAAATATTACAAGTACGGTCCAATCTTATTTAGAATAAAATAGTCTTATTCGGGCTATTAATGTAGAGACATTGGATTAGAGGTACTTTATATAATGAGATTATATAGGACTCGACCTGATAAATTATGAATCTTTAATAATCATCTGTTACAAATAAAATATTCAAATTTATTATTATGATAATCATATATTTGACAGTCTTAATCCTGAGTATTTATTAGATTCTTATTTATGACATTATGTTCACTACTACAAATTGTGGATTTCACGACTGTTTATAACCGTCGTGGAAAAATTTTACGACGGTTAAAAAACCGTCGTGAAAACTTCAGTCGTGATACGACATGGAGTTTTCATGACGGTTTTTTACCGTCGTGTAATATAAAAATTGACGCGGGAAGGGGTTATAATGTAGTAATTTTTCACGACCGTTTTTTGATAAACCATCTTGAAAAATTGGCATTCCACGATGGTTTTTCAAAAAACTGTTGTGAAAGATTAAAATTTCCACGATGGTTTCTTAAAAAACCGTCATAGAATCAAAGGCTTCCACGACGGTTTCTTAAAATTTAAAGCATTTTACAAAAACCGTCGTGGAAGGCCTTGCACCTTTCACGACGGTTTTTAGTTAAAACCATCGTGAAAGGTCTTCCACAATGGTTTTTACTAAAAACCGTCGTGGAAGGCCCCGTGGTTTAAAAATTTTAGTTTCCCACCCAAATTTAACCTTCCTTCGTGAAAGATTAAATTTTGACGGGCTACTAAAAATTTCAAATATACAAAACCTTCTACGATGGTTTTTATAAAAGCCTTTGATTCCACGACGGTTTTTCAATAAACCGTGCCAATTTTTCATGACGGTTTTTTAAAAAATCGTGGTGAAAAATTTGTATTCCCCTAAAAAAAATCTCCAAACATGTGCTGGGTATTACAATAATACTTAGGAATCACAAACACATAAAAAGTAACCTATTCTCACACCAAAATGCTAAATGTTGTTCAAAGTTCTTTCAAACACCAAATACAAGTAACATATACTAAATGACAAAAAACAAATTAATATAACTAATATTAAAACTAAAACTAAAGGTAAATAACACTAAAATAACCAAATAATGCTAAGTTTAGAACTAACAATAATACTAAAACTAAAAGTAATGGTTTGAAATTTACTAAAGGCAATGGAGTTGGTGGAACGACAAAGGATGAGTCGAACGATGGTGAAGTCGATAGAATGTGAAGGGATGAGGATGAACGGTGGCGAATGGTATCGGGTTTGTTAGGCAGGTCATGGAGAGAGTGATAGAGGAATGTCAAAGTCGGTAGAATGCCGTGGGAGTTGGGTTCATCGGTGGCTAAGTCGTGGGAGGGGAGTTAGAGAGAGAAAGGGATTTGAGAGTTAGTGGGTTTGAGTTAAAGAAATTTTGAATAAATAGGGAAAGCCATGTCATTGGCGCGGGATTAAATTTTAGAGGGATACTAAAAATTTCAAACATGCGAGACATTTTACAACAGTTTTTACTAAAAAACCGTCATAGAATCCTTGGTAACTTTCACGATGGTTTTTATAAAAACCGTAAAAACCATCGTGGAAGGTCCCAAGGTTTGAAATTTTTAGTATCCCGTCCAAATTTAACCGTCGTGAAAGATTAATTTTTTGCAGGCTACTAAAAATTTCAAACATGCAAAACCTTCCACAACGGTTTTTATAAAAATCGTCATGAAAGGTTAAATTGGATGGAATACTAAAAATTTCAAACCTCGGACCTTCCACAATGGTTTTTATACAAAACACAAGTCCCGAGATTTGAAATTTTTAATATCCCGCCTAAATTTAACCTTCGTGGAAGATTAAATTTTGACAACTACTAAAAATTTCAAACATGTAGAACATTTCACGATGGTTTTTACTAAAAACCATCGTGGAAGCCTTGGTACCTTTCACGACAGTTTTTACTAAAAACCGTAGTGAAAGGCCTTCCATGACGGTTTTTGTAAAAACCGTCGTGAAAGGCCTTCCACGACGAGTTTTACTAAAAACCGTCGTGGAAGGCCCCAAGGTTTGAAAATTTTAGTTTTCTGCCCAAATTTAACCTTCGTGAAAGATTAAATTTTGGTGACTACTAAAAATTTCAAATATGTAGAACATTTCATGACGGTTTTTACTAAAAACTGTCGTGGAAGCCTCGATACCTTTCATGACGGTTTTTACAAAAACCGTTGTGGAAGGCCTTGCACCTTTCACGACGGTTTTTAGTAAAAACTGTAGTGAAAGGCATTTGACAACGGTTTTTAGTAAAAACTGTTGTGGAAGGCCTTTCACGACTGTTTTTACTAAAAACCGTCGTGGAAGGCCTTGAGGTTTGAAAATTTTAGTTTCCTGCCTAAATTTAATCTTCGTGAAAGATTAAATTTTGGCGACTACTAAAAATTTCAAACATGTAGAACATTTCACGACGGTTTTTACTAAAAACCGTCGTGGAAGGCCTTGCACCTTTCACAACGGTTTTTATAAAAACCATCGTGGTAGCTCCCGCCAATAGCACAACGGTTTTCATCTTCGTGGGTGTAACCTGCCCCGTTTTTTTTCCTTATCACGTCGGTTTTTGAAAAACAGTCGTTAAATAAAGGTCATATAATCTCAAATTTGTTGTAGTGACCCACACATTCGTCCATCTAGATGTTGAAGACTAGGTGAGGAAGACAATGGTTTCGATTAGATAATGTCTCTTTCTAGAAAAAACTCTTTCCATCTCTCATCTTTATCCAGGTAAGCAAGATTCTTATATTTATTTAAGCGTTTAATAAGTAACCTATAGTGTGTTTTCCAAAAGTTTTAAGAAAATTTTTGTTATATACATTCCAAACCATAACCACGTTTCTGCTAGTTTTGTGAAAATCATTTTCCAAAACCAACATTACGTACTTTATGAATATATATATATATATATATATTGCATTCTATGATTTTTTCCTTCTATATTGCCGTCACTATTTTTTTAATTTTTTGAAAGTATTAGACTGATAAACTTTGGTTTGGATTCAAGTTATTGTTCTTTTATTTACATTCTTGGACAGATTAGATTTTTAAATTTCCAATTTGGCTTCAATCTTCAAAATATAATTCAATTAAAAAAATGCTCCGAAGTATTAGACTTTGTTAACTTCGGGTTAAATTCATTTCAAAAAGAAATTCAGTTTTTCAAATTTTGTTCTTTTCTTTAATTTCTTGAAAGATTCTCAATTTTAGTTTCTCGAATTATGCGGTTTTAGAATTTTATTTGCAAAGTCCGTATACATTTTGAGAATCGCCAAGGCTTGTTATTTGCTAAGCTTTCCTTTGATACAGATTAGAAACGCCAAGGAGAAAAATAAGAATGACAATTGATATAGTTAAATTTCATTTTAAGCTTTTGATTTACTCTCAATTTCTTTTTTTGGCTTTTAATTTTTATATGTTTTTCTCAAATATTAGTTTGACAATTTTGCTTAGATGGGATATTGCTTTCTTTTTTATATATTTTTATTTCTTTGTAGACAAAATAAGAAAAAATAATAAGAATCCAAAATGTTTCAAATTTTGAGCTGATTAGGGGAAAAAAAATGAGCTCTTATTTATAAGTTCATAGAAAAGATAATGCTTTATACCTTACCAACGTACGACAAAAAACATTGTATATATGCGCATATATAAGACATTCTTAATCGGTGTGGGACAAAAAAAGCCAGAAAAACTAAATCATTCACAAAATTTAAACCAAAAATAATTTGAACTACAATTTTTTGGTTCGAATAGCATTTTCTGGTTGGCAACAAACATACAATCACTTACATGTTGAATTGGCACTTCAAAGCTAAGCATATAATTGATGTGACGATGCTGCATGCAAATATATGCTTAAGACATGTCTCATTAAAAATGCTGGCATACATCGGATCTTAGCTAAGTGTTCCCAAAAGAGTGAATATCTGAAATAAGTCTATAATCTTTCTGAGGATCAGATAGAAATATAATTCGCCTTTTGCTATTTTACTGAAGTTTAATCTCATTACCTATATAGTGAATATTAAATGTCATTGCCTATATAGTGAATATTAAAGATCCAGGATCCTAAATCATGCTGTAGCTTTCAAAAAAAAAATGGCTGATTGTATTTTTTTCCCCTTGTTTAGGAAAAAGATGCTCTCAAAATGGAACAATTTATCTATTTCAATCCTTCAGAGCCAAAAAAAAAAAAAAAAAAATCTGTTTCGATCACTTTTTACACAAGTTGAGAGAAAGAACTAACATTTCAACAAAGAAGACAGCATGAGTGAGATTTGAAGTTTTCAGAAATATATTGGTAGATAACAAAAAAGGAAATACATAAATTTATGAGATAAATAATCGTAACAAAACTAATGAAGATTCAAAAAGCAGTTTTTTGCCTTTTAGAAGTGTTTCATCCTTGCTAGTTGACCATATTTTATGATACTATATGCTCTAAAAACTACCACATTAATATGAGATTCAAAGTGTTGGTTTTGAGTGCCCATGTATTGACCAGCACATGACTAATTCATGGAGTAAGGATCCAATTCAAGTTGCAATTGGGCTGGTTACAAAGGCTAGAGCTAAAAGATTTAAAGAACATCTTAATGGGCTGATTCAAAGTATTTGGACTGAGACAAATGACTGCAGGCTCAAGGGTAAGAAAAAAGCCTACAACAAGCTTGGATTACCAAAATTCAAGCATTAGAATAATTTCAAGCATGGAAAAATTTAGAAAGTTTTCTTTCTTATTCAATTAGCACACGCCAATTCAAGATTCAAGAAAGTTTACTTTTCAAGCTAGTTTCTTTTTCTAATTAGCATCTTTTTTTTTTTAATTTAAGAAGTTTCCTGAATTGTAAGACTTGTTGCCGTTTTAGGTACTTTCTTTTTTTTTTTTTTGGTTAGTTTCCCATTTGGATAGTTATCCATTTAATTACTTTCTTGATTTCTATTTTAGGTGCCTACCTTTAAAAAAGAGTTGATTGAGATTTGGTTTCCCATTTTAAATCCCATAACCACCAAGCTAGTTTCCCTTTGTGGGAATGGGCATGTAACTTAGGGAAAGTCGAGAGATTAGGTTGATTAGGTGTCCTGAATTATAAACTTAGAATAATTTGGTTTCTTTTATAGAATAGGCATTTTATTTATCGAGCTGATTGATTAGGATTTAGTTTCCTCAAATTTGTTGATCATCTTGTATTATAAATAGCCATTGGCTCAATGAAATAATACACAATTTAGATTTTTATTCAAACTTTGTGAGATCACAATTCTTTTTGTTTCTTTGAGAACTTTTTCAAACTTATCAGAATTTCCATGGCGTTCAACTTCGACTTATCAATCAAATGTTCATATTTGATTGTGACGTCTTCATTATATTAATGTTCTTGTTTCATTATAAGCAACAGGTCGCAGTTTCATACAAACTTGTTTCTAAACTATCTTGGAGGCTTAGTTGATTCAAGGGTCTTGTCACTTTATTGACGGGGTTCATATCATTTTGTATTCAAGGCGTGGTTGTAGTCGCAAGTTTGCCTATCCTTTTTTTTTTCTTCTTTCTTCTATTCAAATTTGAGTCACCTTCCTTCGAACTTCCAATTCATGGAAAAAAAAAAAAAAGAGACAGCAAAAAAAAAAAAACATGAATCTTACATTTGTTCAAATACAATCTTACATTCTTATTTCCAAATGCTTACATTCTTCAATCATTTTGTTACATCCTTAATTCCTGATTCTTATATTCTTGCATCAGTTTCCTACCTTCTCCTTCTTACATTCTTGCTTCAGTTCTACTTCTTAATTCCTTATTTCTAATTCTTTTATACAATTTTTGAAATCTTTAAGTTTGTGTTACAGCCCTTTTCTCTAGCCACATAAATATGAATTTTTCTTTGGAGTGGTGAGCAAATAAGAGGGTAAAAGCTAATTATATTTTGTGGGAAACACAAGTGTAATTGAGCAAATCATTTTTTTTGAGTAAAGCGTGTAAGAGAGTGTGTGAGGTTCTTTTCTTCTTCTTTCTTCTTTAACCTTGTTTTGCACCCAATATGTCCAACATCAAGGACAAAAATACTACTGGAGAGGTGTTAGGGGAGATTAATCTGAAGATGCTTATAAAGGGTTTAATGGGTGAAATGAGGAGGATTTAGAGCGGAGATGGAGCAAGTTCATGAATAGATAGATAGGATAGACAATGCACAGCCATGAAATATTCCTAATGTGCGAAGGAGAGAGAGAATGCAACATAGGGGAGTGAGAGTTGAGAATGAAGAGTATTTTGGGGAAGGTTCTAAGGAAGAAGATGACCAAGATTCAATTGTAAGCAATAGGATTAAAAGACATGGGAGGTAGTTTAGAGAAGCTAGGAACCGGAAAGATAATAATTTGGGTAGTATTAAGATGAAGATTCTGTCGATCAAAGGCAAGAATAATCCCAAATCTTTCCTTAAGTGGGCGAAGAAAGTGGAGTTAGTGTTTGATTGTCATAATTATTCAGAGTTTAAAAAGGTTGATTTGGTAGCCATAGAATTTTCCAATTATGCAATAGTTTGATGGGATCAATTAGTACTAAATAGGAGGAGAAATAGAAAGCACCCAATAGAAACATGGGAGGAGATGAAAACTGTGATAAGGAGATGCTTTGTTCCTAGCCATTACTACTGGGAGTTGTACCAAAAGTTGCAAAGTCTTACACAAGGCATCCGGAGTATGGAGGATTATTACAAGGAGATGGAAGTTGCTATGATTTGGACACATGTAGAGGAGGACTGAGAGGCTACTATGGTAAGGTTTTTCGTAGGATTGAACTGGGAAATAGCTAATATGGTGGAATTGCATCATTATGTGGAGTTGGAGAATATGGTACATATGGCTATCATGATTGAGAACCAACTCAAGAGAAGCGGCAACAATACACGTCTAACCACAAGATCGAGTTCTAGTTGGAGGCTGAATGTTGCTAGGAGGGAGGAAAAGCCAGCCACAGCCAAGCCCAAACCTGAACAAAAACAAGAAACGACCAGCCATGCAATTCAAGGTAAATCTAATTCTTCCACTACTCAAAATCGTGATATTAAGTGTTTTAAATGCCAAGGCAGGGGTCATATAGCAAGCCAATGTCTAAACAAAAGAATAATGATATCAAGAGACGATGGTGAATTTGAGTCCAAGGATGAACATGATGCCAAGTCTATGCCACCGTTGGAGGATGTGGAAGAAAAGGAGTACGCTGCCTAAGTAGAGATATTAGTTGCTAGGAGGGCTTTAAGCATGCAAATCAAAGAAGATGATGAAGTGCAGTGAGAGAACATCTTTCATACTAGATGCCACGTACAAAACAAGGTATGAAGTGTGATTATTGATGGAGGTAGTTGTAGTAATGTTGCTAGCACTACAATGGTGCAAAAATTGGGGCTATCAATAATTCAACATCCCTGACCTTACAAGTTACAAAGCTTAATAATAGTGGAGAGGTGATGGTATACAAACCAGTATTAGTTTCTTTTCAAATTAGAAAATATAAAGATGAAGTATTGTGTGATGTAGTCCCAATGCAAGCCAGACATTTGTTATTAGGTAAGCCATGGCAATTTAATGCGAGTTAAGCATGATGGATTCACCAACAAGTATTCATTTAAGCATAATCAAAGGAAATCCACTCTAGTTCCTTTGACATCAAAACAAGTTTATGATCCAAAAAGAGAGGGAAAAAAAGAAAATAAATAAAAATCAGAAAGAAAAAGAGAAAAAGATCAGGAAAATAGAAAAAGAAAAAGAAAAAGAAAGAGAGGCTGAGAAAATTGAGAGAGAAAAAAAGAAAGTAGATTCAGCCAAAGAGAGAAAAGTAGAGAGAAAAACAAATTTCTTTGCAAAAGTGAGTGAAATTGAAAGAGCAATGTTTTTAAACCAACCAATGACTGTACTTTTGCACAAAGATGCATTTTTAAACGCTAACTAACTTGATGCATCTTTGCCTAGTTCTATTGTTTCTCTTTTGCAAGAGTATGATGATGTCTTTCCCGAAAAGGTTCCACATGGTTTACTGCCTATTTGAGGGATTGAACATCAAAAAGATTTTGTACCTAGTGCTACCATTCCAAACCAACCGGCTTATCACACTAATCCTGAGGAGACAAAGGAGCTATAAAGCAAGTCAAAGAATTGATGGAAAAAGGGTATGTGAAAGAAAGCATGAGTCCGCGTGACATTCTTGTGATTTTGGTTCCTAAGAAGGATAGGACATGGAGGATGTGCATTGACTGCTGAGCAATCAACAATATAATGGTAAAGTATTGTCATCCCATTCCTCGCTTAGATGAAATGTTAGGTGAGTTACATAGTGCTTGTGTATTCTCTAAAATTGATTTAAAAAGTGTATATCATCAAATTAGAATGAAAGACGGTGATGAATGGAAAATTCCTTTACAACAAAATATGGTTTATATGAGTGGTTAGTTATGCCGTTTGGATTAACTAATGCGCCAAACACTTTTATGCAATTAATGAACCATGTCTTGTGTGCTTTCATAGGTAAATTTGTGGTAGTTTATTTTGATGATATTCTCATTTATAATAAAAACATGGATGAACATCTTGTGTATTTAAATTCAGTTTTGGATGTACTTAGAATAGAAAAGTTATATGCTAACTTGAAGTAGTGCACCTTTTGCATCGATAAGCTTGTGTTTCTTGGTTTTGCTATGAGTGCACAAGGAATACAGGTGGATGAAGAGAATATTCATGCAATTCAAGAATGGGCAACTTCTACAAGTGTAAGAAATGTTCAAAGTTTTGATGGACTAGCTAGTTTTTATAGAAGATTCGTAAAAGACTTTAGTGGCATTACCGCACCATTTACCGAAGTCATGAAGAAGAATGTGGGATTCAAATGGGGTGAAGAGCAAGAAAAGGCGTTCCAATTAATTAAGGAAAAATTAACTCATACTCCTTTACTTGCTTTACTTGATTTTACTAAATCTTTTGAAATTGAATGTGATGCTTCAGAAGTAGGTATAGGTGCCGTTCTTATGCAAGAAGAAAGACCAATAGCATATTTTAGCGAAACGTTGAGTGGGGCAGCCTTAAACTATCATACATATGAAGAAGAGTTGTATACATTAGTTCAAACATTGGAAACATGGCAACACTACCTTTGGAATAAGGAATTCATGATTCACACCGTTCATGAGTCATTAAAGCATTTGAGAGGCCAACATAAGTTGAATAAGAGACATGCACGATGGGCGAAACTCATCAAGACATTTCTATATGTCATATGGTATAAGAAAGGTAACGAAAACATAGTTGCCGATGCATTTTCTCGATGGTTTGCATTAATCTCTACCCCTGATGTAAAATTACTTGGTTTTAAGCATATTTAAGAATTGTATCCTTTAGACCAAGATTTTTGTGAGGATTTTCGAGCTTGTGAAAAAAAAATAGTGGGTAAGTTCTTTAGACATGAGGGTTTTCTATTTCCGGAGAATAAGTTGTGTGTGCTTAATTGCTCTTTGCAAGATTTGTTAGTAAGGGAATCCCATAGTGGAGGGTTAATGGGACATTTTGGAGTTGATAAGACTTTAGGTGTTTTACAAGAACACTTCCATTGGCCACACATGGAAAGAGATGTTGAGAGAATTTGTGGTAGATGTGTCACTTATAGGCAAGTAATATCTCAAGTGCAACCCCATGGTTTATACATATTATTACCCATTCCAAGTGAGCCTTGGATGGAAATTTCAATGGACTTTGTGTTAGGTTTGCCTAACTCAAAACATTAGAAAGATTCAATCTTTTTCATGGTAGATAGATCTTCTAAGATGGCACATTTTATTCCACGTCACAAAACTGATGATGCTTCTCATGTTGTTGATTTGTTCTTTAAAAAAATTGTAAGGTTACATGGTATGCCTAGAACAATTGTTTTGGATAGAGATACTAAGTTTTTGAGTTACTTTTGGAAGACCTTATAGTGTAGGTTATGAACTAAGTTATTTTTTTCTACTACTTGTCATCTGCAAGCTGATGGTCAAACAGAAGTAGTTAACAGGACTTTATCCACATTGTTGAGAGTTATTATTAAAAAGAACATCAAAACTTGGAACGACTATTTACCACACGTTGAGTTTGCTTATAATCATACTGTACATGCTGCTACTAAGTTTTCACCATTTGAAATTATTTATGGTTTTAATCCTTTAACTCCATTGGATTTATCGCCATTACCTCTATCTAAAGTGCTAACTTAGATGGAAAGAAAAAGGCTGAATTTATAAAATAGATACATGAGAAAGCAAGACTCAACATTGAGAGGATAACAGAGCAATATGCAAAAAAAGCAAACAAAGGGCACAAGCAGCTAATCTTCAAACCTGGAGATTAAGTTTGGTTACACAAGAGAAAAGAAAGGTTTTCAGCACAAAGGCGTTCTAAGTTACTTCCAAGAGGAGATGGACCTTTTCAAGTTTTGGAATGCACCAATGACAATGCATATCGATTGGATCTACCAAGTGAGTATAATGTCAATGCTACTGTGAATGTTTCTGATTTAACTCTTTTTGATACAGTTGATGATTTGAGGACAAACCCTTTTAAAGAGGAGGGGATTGATGAGCACATGACTAATTCATGGAGTAAGGATCCAATTCAAGTTCCAATCAGGCTAGTTACAAGAGCTAGAGCTAAAAGATTCAAAGAACATCTTAATGGGCTAATTCAAAGCATTTGAACTGAGACAAATGATTACAGGTCCAAGGGTTAAGAAAAAAGCCTATAACAAGCTTGGATTACCAAAATTCAAGCATTAGAATAATTTAGAAAGTTTCCTTTCTTATTCAATCAGCACACGCTAATTCAAGATTCAAGAAAGTTTCCTTTGCAAGCTAGTTTCCCTTTTTCTGATTAGATTCCTTTTTCTTTTTTTTAATTTAAGAAGTTTCTTGAATTGTAAGGCTTGTTGACATTTTAAGTACTTTCCTTTTTTTATTTTGGTTAGTTTCCCATTTGGATAGCTATCCATTTAATTACTTTCCTTATTTGTCTTTTAGGTGCCTACGTTTAAAAAAGAGCTAATTGAGATTTAGTTTCCCATTTTTAAATCCCATAAGTGTCAAGCTAGTTTCCCTTTGTAGGAATAGGCATGTAACTTAGGGAAAGTTGAGAAATTAGGTTGATTAGGTGTTTAGAATTATAAACTTAGAATAATTTAGTTTCTTTTATAGAATAGGCATTTTATTTATTAGGTTGATTGATTAGGATTTAGTTTCCTCAAATTTGTTTATCATCTTGTATTATAAATAGCCATTGGCTTAATGAAATAATACATAATTCAGATTTTTATAAAAATTTGTGAGATCAAAATTCTCTTTGTTTTTTTGAGAACTTTATCGAACTTATCAAAATTTCTGTGATATTCAACTTTGACTTATCAAATGTTCATATTTGATTGTGGCATCTTCATTATACCAAGGTTCTTGCTTCACTATAAGCAAAGGGTCGCGGTTTCATGCAAACTTGTTTGTAAACGATCTTGGAGACTTAGTTGATTCAAGGGTCTTGTTACTTTATTGGCAGGGTTCGTATCATGTAACCTTAAAATTCCTTGAGTTTTCTTATGTCCAATTCCAAACAAGGGTAGCAAATCTATTTGCTTTTTATGATCTACCTAACACCCAACTCCCCACCTTAAACCACCAAAAGCAAACCAAACACTGAAGAGATATTATAACTCTAATTGCTCTACCAAAGCTCTTTTTACTATTCAAAGAGCTCATGAGAAAAAGCCTCCCCCAATTTATAGCTATTCTCTATTATTTGTCCAAAAAGCTTCCACCCAAAAGTCTTCCTCAATAGAAGGATAACAGTTGCATGCCCTTATCATAGAACTCGAGTTTCAACATGCCATTCATCTCCTAACATCTTTTGTCATTATGTACTCTACAGTGTGTAACATTGTGTATGTACACAAGATGTTCAATGAAATGCCCAACAAAAGAGTAGACTGTTGGATTGCCTTGATTTCTGCTTATCTTGATAACTAGAAGCCTAACAGAGCTCATCAGCCGTTTAGGAATATGCAAATGGACAATGTGGAAAAATAACGATGCTCTCTTTGCATATACTGATCTTAGAGTACTCAAAATGAGATAATAGATTCATGCTTATATTTGTTGTAATATGGAACTTAAAAAGATTTGTACCTAAAAGGGGTCTCATCAACATGTATGCAAAATGGGGAGACATAGAAGCTTCTCAGAGATTGTTTGATGCCTTACTAGGAAAGGATGCCACGACTTGGACATCTATGATTGTTAGGCTTACACTGCATGGGAAAGTAGAGGAAGCTCTCTAACTCTTTTTAAAAATGAACAAAATGAGAGAATCCCTAGAGGAGGAGGAAAAGGAGAAAAAGAAAAAGCTCTCTAACTCTTTTAGAAATGAATGAAACAAGAGAATCTTTAGAGGAGGAGGAGGAGGAGAAGCTCTCTAACTCTTTACAGAAATAAATCAAATGAGAGAATCTTCAAAGAAGAACAAGAAGATGAAGAAGAGTGATGGTTTCAAAGGAAGTGTTGCTTCAATAATTTCATCTCAAAAATGAGGAAGACTGATGGTTCGAAGGGAAGTGTTAAACTTGCATAAAAGTTAGGCGAAAGTTGCTTGAGTTTGAGCCTACCCATATTGGCGATAGCATTGTTTAGTCCAATATTTATGTAGCCAAAGGCATTTGGAAAAGAACATTGGTTGTTAAAAGATCAAATAACTATAAGGCAGAGAAGTTCACCTAGCCGTATCTCATACCCAGCTTAACTAGTTTTAGCCATGGGCATTTTTGTCATTTTACTTGAAATGGAAGGTTCTAGAAAACCCTAGAGTAGTTTAGACTTAGTTTGCTTCCATGTTAAAATTACTTCACTTTGAAGTATTTCTTGTTTTGTGTGCCACATTAAAATACATGCCTTATCTTGTATCGACTGTCAAATTTATAATATTTAGATCAATCATAGCCATACATCTAGGAGGCCTTGGCCTATAAATAAGGGTGACCCCTTTATTTGTAACATCTATCCATAAATTAAGCTAGAGAGCTCCCTATAGAGAATTTCACACTCAATAAAATTTCATTTATTTTCTCTCAAAGTTTCTTCTCTTATTTCATGTTGTTGTCTTCCAGCCTTCGTGTTTGCATAAATTAGGCTGACTTAGCATTTTCAAGAGCACTAACATGGCTCGGTTGCCTTTGAGAAATGTACGCCCATGACAAGTAGTTTTAGAGTGAACATTTGATGTGATGGTGAAGACGGGTGCTAAAGGTTCAACGGGTTCATCCAATCTTTTCAAGATGGAAGTCACGCAAGAACATGGTTGCAAGGAGCAACTTAACCCCACTACTCTAAGACTACAAGGTAGGTCCAAAGATCTCATTTTTAGTTTTGACTCATGTTTGTCTCATGTGGAAAAAAGCATGGGTGGCATAGGAGCCTAGTGGATGACCTTTACATGAAAGTAGAAGGCCTTGAGGTAGGGGGTGCCAAGATCCACACTACAGTGAAGGCCATGATGGTCAAACAGAGGAGACTTTGTGAGCCAAGATGGGGAGGATGCAAGACTAGCTCATAGGAGAGCTTTTTAAGATGTATGAAGTTTTCCAACTCAAGAACAATAGCGCCTTGGTTGATTTAAAGAATATGCAAGGTGACATAGCTTTTGTGCAAACGCGTCATGGCAGCAGGGTCGAGTACTATAGTCAAGGCTAGGAAGGTCGAGGTGCCAAAACCCATGAATTATGCAGGATCACACGATGCACAAAAAGTTAACAAGATTTATACCACATCTCTATATCTCATCGACACTGCCATGCTATGGTGGAGGGGAAGGAGTCGAGACATCGAAAAAGGTATATGCACCATCTCAACCATTGATTATTTTAAAAGGGGGCTTAAACAATAATTTTACTGGGTGAATGTTATAAACAAGGAAAAAGCTCGCTTGTGAGGGCTAAAGCAGACAAGGAACATTGGCAACTACATCAAAGACTTCACCAACTTGGTGCTAAAGATCCATGACCTATCCGAAAAAGATTCACTCTTCAACTTCATGGACAAGCTCTAGAACTAGGTGAAGACTGAGCTGAGGTGTCGTATGGTGCAAGACCTTGCCACTACCATTGTTGTCATAAAAAGTCTCATCGGCTATTTTGATCAAAAGGAGTCCACTAATGAGCCCAAGGATAAATAAAAGAAGAGTGGCAACACCAAAGGTAGGGGACAAAGGCCAACATAAAAAGGAAAACCATGAGACTAGTTTAAACAAGGGCAAGGATTCCAGCTTGTGGAAAGGCAAGGATAAATAGAAGCAAATGATAAGGACTTAAGAAAGCCACCGAACAAATGGTTCATTTGTGTTGTTGACCATTGGGTTTGAGAAAGCCGATAACGGCAAGCCTTAAGCTTGCTCCTAGCCAAACATCAAGAAAGAAAAGAAGCTAAGGGTAATGATGATGGTGCATACATGGGTTTATGCAGCTACTCAATGTTATCTAGTTTTCCCTAAAGACATAAGTCGAGGGGTTGCTCTATGTGCATGTGACCATCAATAGGATGGCGACGACAACCATGCTTGACACAAGTGCGTCTTATAACTTTGTTTCTGTTAAAGAAGTGAGCAAGCTAGGTCTTAAGGGGTCAGGTGAAGGGGGCCCCATCAAAGTAGTTAACTCGACAATACGACTCATTCATGGTATAGCTTATGGGGTTTGGACCAATCTTGGTGCATGATCTGACCATAATGGATTTCTTGGTGGTCCTAATGGATGACTTCAAGGTTGTCTTATGTTTGGAGTTCCTAGATCAAGTGAAGTCAATAGCACATGCTTCATAGATGGCAACAAGGCTTGCATACTAATGGTGACCGGGTCCACAAAGCAGAAAACAAAGGTGCCTTCAATGATGTAGTTCGAGAAGGGGGTTAGAAAGGATGAGGAAAGCTACTTGCCTATCCTTCGTAAATATGATGACAAGGAGTTAGAGCCCAAAATGTCAAGCCAAAGGAGGTGGCAGCCATTCTTAAGGACTTCAAGGACATTGTACCCTTAGAGTTGCCAAAGAGATTGTGGCCTAAGAGGGAGGTAGATCATTAAGTAGAGTTTGAGCAAGGCACAAAGCCACCAACAATGCGTGCCTACCACATGGCACCACCAAAATTAGAGGTGCTAAGGAGGCAATTGAAGGAGTTACTCAATATAGGTTTCATTCAACCTTTTGAAGCCCCATTTAGTTCCCTAGTTGTAAGAAAGAATCGGCTTGGTGAAGCAGTGAACTTTGAAAATTTTCCATTTAATCACTAGAAAACTAATTCATGATACTATAAACAATAAATTCAATCTAATTTAACATATTAGTTAGAGACTAAATATATCACTTCTAATTGAACAATTCTTCAAGAACAAATCTCTACCACTAAATCTATAATGCTTTTCTCTTCCTTCAGATTGTTGTATATGTCAACACAACTTAACAAATCTTTACCACAACCACACTCCATCCAACCATTATAGTGCTAGCTAGGTAGCAGGCCTGCATTGCTGCACTGGCGCCTTAGGTTTATAGCCTGCAACCCAAGCATGCTTGCACGCCCACAGTTGCAAGCCTACATGGCAACACAAGGCTCCTGTTGGGCCTCTTGATGTGTGCGGCTAACACACTGCATGTAGCATGGGCCCATAGCACTCACTGATTTTGCTTAAGAAAGTCTCTTTCGAGCTCTAAAATGATTTTATAAGCCCAATTTTATTATTTTCCTACAAAATAACACTAAAACATCAAAATAACACAAAAGCTTGAAAATTTTCATAAGCACTTAAGCTTAAGAAATATTTGATTTGTGAGTAAAATACTTACTCATCAAATACCCCCAGAATTAAACATTTGCTTGTCCTCAAGCAAAACATAACAAAAAAAACTAAACTAACAATAAAACAAAAGAAAACCAAGTGTGAGTTTCATATCCATTTGATAACTAGCAAAACATCTCAAAAGCCACAAAATGCTTCAAAGCTCAAATGAAATGCAATATTGAGATTGTCTAGAATTTCAATATTAAACACCAATTTCACCTCATTTTGAGATTTCGTAAGTGTAAGTGTGTGCTAAATCACTCTCACTCTACTAATTAAACCTTAGAAAGACCTATGTGATTAGATGGACAATGAGCAATCTCTAAATAATGAAATTCAGAATTACCAGAAGCCTATTATTCATGTCACTCTTCACTAATATAGGTTAGTATGTCATCAAACATCATAAGGACTTTTGAGAGTTATGATTAAGGCTAAGGTGAATGGTAGGTGAGAAAGGGCCAGTTTTTGGCTTGAATCACCTTAGACATGTGATGCACCTATGGACCTTGCATGAAAAGAATAAAAACTCACAACTATCTCTTAACTTGATCATTCCATTACTACGAATCATTTCCATAAAACATTACTCACAATTAACCGCAAAAACTCAAAACAAGAAATTTACAAGAATTTATTCTCTTTTCATTCTTTTCTCTTTTTTTTCATTTTTCATTTTTTTATTTTTTTAAATGAAATGAAATCGCCCAAACTTATATGGTTCTATACTAAAGGGGGAAGCATAAATGAAACTAAGCAAAACAAATGAGAAATAACATGAAAAAACAAATGAGTCAATTTACGGATATAAGCAAACCACAAATACAATTCACACCACTTCCATGCTCGCTCTCAATGATCGATCTTTAAATTCAAGCAATGATGCAAACGTGCCTATTAGTGATAGGTTAAGTGAAAAATAATTCATGAAATAGCTAGGTTAAGTTTATATAAGTAATGAATGAAATAGGTCAAATTGGCTCAACGGGGGATACCAGCGGTGAAGCTTGATAGGTTAGCTTCAAAAGGCTCAAACGGTTTAATAAATGCCTTAGTCATCTCTCCAATGACACCTAACCTATGATCTCGCTGTAAATTTCACTAAAATGAGTTCTAGAGTTCATTAGATATCAAATCTTATCTAATGCATATAAGTATTCTCCAAATGTTTAGAATTTCAAGTGATCGTGATTCGTCATGCTTGAATGTAGAGAATCAAAGGTGAAGTTCAACAATACAAGTCAAGCACATAGAAATTTCAATAAATTGTATTTCCCAAGACCTAAGAGAACACATGGCTACAACATGATAGAGTTCTAGTTATTTCATTTCTCTAATCTCATACTTATTCAAACAAGTAACAAAAACACCATTAGAAGATCTAAACATCCCAAAGAAAGTATACAAGAACTACAAAATATGATAGAAGGAAGGAATATCATGATAATCAATGAAAAAAAATTTAGGCTAAAACCCCAAAGAAAATAATTTCCTTCTTTTAAACTTAAACTAGACATTATCCTTAATGTTTCTAGCAACAAAAAAGCAAGGGTTAAGAACATAGGGTTTCTAGCCCAATTTTTGAATTTCCTCTATCTCCTCGAATCATTTTCCACCAAGACTAAAGTTTTTAAGTTCTCGATTATTTCAACACCTATTAAAATGCGCAAAATTTAAACATTAGTGCAAAACTTTGAAACAAGAAACTTAAATCACTTAAGCAAATAACTAAAGCTAGAAGCGTCTAATAAAATTCAAACACATACTAAACAAAAATAAAAAGAGTGAAAGAATAGAAAGCTTGGGGTGCCCCCTCAAAAAGCACTTTGTTTAATGTTCTTAGCTTGACTTGGCTTTATGCTTCTCAATTCTAGGCCTTTATATCATCAATGGACCACCCCAACACGAACTTGCTTTCATAGTTGTGACTTTTTCGATGGTGTCCTCCAATGTTGACTCCTTTGATTCGACTCTCATCAGTATGGTGGAATTGAGTTGATAGTACCATTGAAGATTGTGACTTCAAGTCCTTGTTCTTCACCTTTCTCTTCTAACATAGGTGCAAAGAACCTTGAACCCCTTTTTTTTCCGTCAAGTTCTCTCTTTACAGCATCGAATTAGAAGCAATAGTCAACATCTAACTCGTTTTTGGGGGAGTAGAAAACAATAAAAGTGACGTTCTCGTCATCTAAGCCTAAACTTAGCTCTCCTTTCAGTATATCAATCGTTGATATTACAATAGCCAAGAAAGGTTGGTCCAAAATGATTGAGATTTCTTGGTCTTCCTTCATTTCTAGCATCAAGAAATCCACAGGAAAAATCAAACCCCTAACCTTGACTAGGACATCCTCCAAGACACCCATTGGATTTGAATAGACGGATCAGCAAGTTGAAGTGAAACCATTGTGGGCTTGACTTTGCCCTAATGCTTGCTTCTTGAAAACCTAAAGAGGCATCAAATTCATACTCCTCTAAGATCACAAAGAGTCTTCTCACACTTGTAAGTTCCAATGGTGCAAGGTATATGAAGACCTCTCAAATCTTTTTATTTAGGTAGAAGCTTCTTACATAGAATGGCATTGCACACTTCAATGAGTATAACCATTTCATTCTCCCCCAACTTCATCTTCTTAGATAGCACCTACTTTATAAACTTTGCATAGCTCAGGATTTGTGTTGAGGATTCTACAAAAGGAATGGTCATATACAACTTCTTGAACACAACTAGAAACTTCGCAAATTTCCCCTCCATCTTCTTCTTTTAGAACCTTTGTGGAAACAAAAGTAGTGTGATTAAAATAGGAGGATTATCGAAAAATGAGATAGAGTTAGCCCTCTTTGCCTCCTTTGGTATCTTAACTTCGAACTCCTTTATTTGCACTTGTACATTTTCTTGGACTTGGCTCATCATAGGATGTGGTGGCTTAGGCTTATCAATTTCTTTCTCATTCCTTAATGTAATGGCATTGTATTGCTCCTTTGGGTTGACTTTAGTGTCACTAAGAAAATTGCCTCCTTTGTTGTGCATTGATGGAGGTGGCCAATTGCCCAATTTGTACTTCTATAGACTTCATGGATGCACTCATGTTGGTCATGTGAGTCTCCAAACTATCCAATCTTGCCTTGTCCTTATTGCATCATCCCTTTGTCTCCACAATGAAGGTGCTAAAGATGTCTTTTAATAGGGGCTTCTTTTCAACAATATTTTTTAGTAAATCTCAATTGTGGTTTCAAGACATTTCTTGTGTTGTCATAAGAGAAGTTCTCGTGTTTATGAACTCTCAGATGATAGTTTATAGGCAAATTTTTGGCTTAGTAGTTGAAGTTCTAGTCGTTCACAAATTGAGCTTGCTTTAGATTGCTTCCTTCACCAACATATGATGCGTTAGCAACCATCGCCAACTTTGTGCTTGATAAAACCTTTCTAGTAGTCAAAGCTAAAAGTTAACTGGTTAAGGTCAAGATTAGAGCCAAAAGCATAATGATTGGATCCATTTCACCAACTCCCACAGGTTTCTTCAAAATTGACAGCTCATTTGGCCATTGATAATTGTTGGAGGCCATATCCTCCAAGAGCAATTAAGCTTCCTAGGTGGTTTTTGACAATAAAGAACCACTGACCGCTGCATCAATAATTGTCCTTGATTGCCCATTTAAGCCATTATAAAACAATTAAATTTGGAACCGATCTTGGTATCCATGTTGGGGGCACCTCCAAATGAGATGTTTAAACCGCTCCTATGCTTCATGAAGGGGCTCAAAATCTAATTGTCAAAATTGCATGATCTTACCAAACAATTGAGAGGTCTTTGATGGAGGAAAGAAATTCATGAGAAAATTTTGGGCCAAATCCTCCCAAGTATTAACACTCTCCGATAGCAAACTTTGAAGCATATAATACACCTTGTCCCTAAGAGAGAATGGGAACAAGTGCAACTGAATAACATCATCCGATACTCCATTAAGCTTGATGGTGTTGCAAATCTCTAAAAATTTTGAAAAATGGATGTTGGGCTCTTCTTTCAGCAATCCCCCTTATTGATTCTATTGGACCATGCTAATGAGGGTCGGCTTCAAATCAAAAGTTGTTAGAATTTATCACTGTACACTGGATCCTCGAATAGTTTTCATTCACCACAGGCCAAAGATAATCTTGCAAGGTTCATTGTTGGTTATTGTTGCCTTCCATTATGCTTTGACATCTAGCTTGTTGTTCACTTCTGAATTGATGAAAGTTCCTCTCAATTTCTAGATCATAAAGGAGAATTCCCAAGCTTTGAAGTCGTTGCATAAACTGTCAAGCAACAATTTTAACCAAAACTAAGCAAAATTAAAAGAAATGAAATGCTTAGATTAAGATCAAGTTTCTTAACCACAATATTAGAAAGAATATAAAAACTTCAATCCGAAGCAATGGCGTTAAAAACTTGTCATGCTCAAAACCGCAAGTGTACGTGTCATACAAATAATAAAGTGACCCAAAATAAAGTCTCGTCCCACAAGGATTGAATTTTTAGGAATTTAAGCTAAGTATTATAGGTTTTCATACTTACTTTTATCAAGACAAATTCGAATTTGAATTAATTGTATGAAATAAAAATTAAACAAGTAAGATTAATTAAGCTATTGATAAAACAATAAACAAAAGAGGCAATTTCATGAAATAGACGATCTATATGAAGGAATCTCTAAGGTCTTGACTTCACTCTATTTCTCCTATATCCTGCCTGTTTAGTAATTATTAACTAGCTTCAATCAATTCATTAATGAAAAAGGCTTCAAATTAACCTCATTACCTCTCCCGGGCGTCAAAGGAGATAACATGCATAATTATCCAAGTTAATATCTCTATAGAACTCACACATTTATCAAGCAAACCCTCATTATGATTATCTAAATGTTCTTGGCCTTCCGGACTCAATAACAACTAAGATTATGTTTTCCAAGAAGTTGATAAATGAGTCCATCTCTTGGAGCATTGAAATTCATAAATCAAATCAATTAATTCTTTTCCCAACAAATTAGAAGCATTAAGCATAGGGAAATATAAATAAATTGAAATGAGACTATATTAATAATTAACAAAAATATTCCAAACATATTCAAAATAAAGTTATATCAAGCACTAGAATGGAAATCTTGCCAAGCATAGGCAAATCCATAACTAAAGTTATCAAGAAATTCATAAATGTAAACATATTAATGACCATATCACAATGATAATTTTCAAAATGAAATTCAAATTAAAGGTAGGGATTAAGAGGAAACTATAGTGGAGATAGTGTTCAAAGCTTGAATTCTTTAATAATCTTCAAGAAATTTTTCAAGAAAATCCACCTCCAAGTTTTTCTTTCTCTAGAAAAGTGCACCTCCTAAAATCATCCTTGAAAATTATGTCTTCTCTTCTCCTTTAGAGTTTTTGGGGTTTTTAGGGTGTTAAGGCTTCAATCAGCTTTCAATTTTGGTAATTGGATAAAAAAATAGGGCCAAGATTGGCCCACAACATGAATCAGCACACCTAAGGCGTGCTGGCCATGTAGCAAGCCTACACACAAACACAGGCCGTGCAACAGGTCTGTGTGCTAGTTTACGGCCTGCAGCACAAACGTGTGTACATGCCCTCACCTATGTGCCTGCACGCCTACACAAGGCCCTTGTTGGGCCTCCTAATGAGCATGGCCAACGCACTGCATGCGGCATGGGCACAGGCACTCCTTGGTTCTGCCTAAGAAAGGCTCTTTTGAGCTCCAAAATAATGCTAAAACTCCCTCTAAGCCCAATTTATTATTTTTCTACAAAATAACTCCAAAAACATCAAAATAACACAAAACCTTGAGGATTTCCACAAACACTTAAGCTTAAGAAATATTTAATTTGTGAGTAAAATACTCACCCATCATATAGCCTAACACAAAAATTCATTTTCGAAGTTCATTATGGTTTCTTGTCAACTAAAGCTAATCAAATATTTAGAGGCATTAAGTACACATGAAGCATTCACTGCATATAATCTAGGTAATCATAAATTAAACTAAAAATAAAGAGAATCTAGATTTTATGGACAACCCTAAAACTTACAAACTAACTCATGGACATAAATATAATTACAACAAATATTTACAAAGAAATTATTTCAAGCCTTTTCAATGCAATAAATACCAAAAAAAAGAGAGAGAGAGAGAAACATAGAAAATAAAAAAACCTTTTTAGACTTGTCACAACTCTCCAAGTTCACCTTGAAAATCTCATTTTCTTCTTCTCAATTTAAAGCTTCAAAATGCCTTCTCCAATGAAAAAAAATACAAAAATCTAAACCTAAAAATAAAAATTAAAATAAATCTTAAAATAAAATAAACCTATGTTACAAAATTATTTTCATTTTTCTTTCCCTTTCTAATTTTTTTGTCCCAAAAATGCTTTGGTACAGCCCCTCCTCAGATGTCTCTGAAAAACGAGGTCTTGTAATAGCTAAACCATTTGGGAATCATGTTTCAATATAATAGTTCTAATTATGATAGTATAAAGTTCTCACAAGCTATAATGTAAAGCAAAAATATACTACATTGTTATGCTTTCACACGGTATAGTATTTTAGTTCTAACTCTTGGTTTCAACTATATTCTCAAACATTCTATATATATTTCAATTTTTCAATTCACACTAACCAAAAAGGAGGAGACGAGAAACCAAGATGTTAGACACGGAAGAAATTGCACGGGGAGGAGTTTGCATCGCGCCGCATTGAAACGAGGGCACTGGATCTATTGGGTTGACGACGGGATAGGTAGTGTAACGCCCTTGTTTGAAGTGTTATTGCCACCTGCTAGTGACGCATGACTGTCCAGGTGCATTGCACACAAGCATCTGGACATTCCAAGAGCTCATCCGACAGCTGTGATTTGCGCGTGGTTTCCTTTCGTCCTCTGTGTGAAAGGAAGCCTTGGTGTCATTTTAAATTTTGAATTTTGACCCTTTTGACCGTATCTGAACTCTAAACTGCCATTATTTCAATTTTAACCTTCTTGTGTTTGACAGTTAGTAGTCTATACTACTTTCTCAGTTATAAATAATGTAAAGTTTTCATATGCTACAGTAACAATAAAAAAAATACTACAGTATAAAACTCTCACATATTATAGTAAAAATGGTTCTAACCACCCTGTCAAATGCTCTACCAATTTACTAACACAATTGAGGATACATAGATAATTCAGTGGGCAAACAATTAAAATTAAATTAAAAACAAACAAAATTAAATTAACTAAAATAAAAATAGAATAAAATTAAAAAATAGAATAAAATTAAAAACTCAATAACATAGTTAGCTTAAATGCTAAAAAGTGTTTAAATACATCTATTTTTATAGAGTTATCTCATACTCCTAAAAATAATACGCTCGTATAGTGTTATTAACATGAGAAGTATCACCCTTATTAGAGATCAAACTTCTTAAATCAATTTTCCCCATTATTGAAGTTATTAAACGTCTAAAGTAGTTCAACAGGTTTTAGAAAGAGTGAGAATGATGAAGTCCTATTTATCCATATCAATGAGCCATGTTTCATGGCCATAAGATATGCATCCAACGGTGAATAATGAACAAGCACCAATGAGGCTTTTTTTTTTTTTTTTTTTTGCTTTGATTTTACTTTTTTTTGTGAACCAAGGGAGTCGATTCTATAATTTTGATTAGAGTTTATAAGATTTTTTTTCCAGAAAAATTGAGGCAAACTTAACAAAATCAATAGAGGGATAAAATGGATATTTTGCATCCAAAAAATATACTCAACGTATCAAAATAATATTTTCAAAAACAACAAAGTACCTTTTTTATATTTTCTAACAACAAAATATCAATAAATATTTCATTAAAAAAAAGATACCAAAATGATAATATCCTACATTTTAAGACTTACCATAGAGATCCCCACTTTTTATTGTTAATTTTTATAAAAATTAATATTGTTTTAGTTTTATTATGATTTTCATCTCATCTGGTGTTAAAAATGCACCATGCAAACCATTTAAGATATCTTGTCAAAAAAATGTTTTATGTATACTATCTTTTTCGTTCAAACATAATTTAAATATTTTTGTTTGAGACAACAATTTGAATATTTTTGTTGTAGTGTTATCTCTAAAATAAAAAAAAAAATTAGTCAAATGTTTTGTTTAAATCTACGAGCCATGTAGTACCAAAAAAAAAAAAGGAATTTAGACTTGAATTAACTAAGCACAGTGACAGCTCAATCATTTTCTTTTCCTATTGAAAACTTATTAGTGGAATGGTAAATTTTAAGTGTCAATAAATCTAGGCTCTCTCATAAAATATAACTTATAGATCTAGGACTCAAAATTAATCCCAAGATTACTGTAGCGTAAAATTTAATGGCGGCTTCTTTTATTTGTTATAGAAATAGTGTGTGACACAGTTACATTAATTTTGGAAAATCAAAACAATAAACAACTTTAAAAATAACACCAATGAACAACCACTTTTCAAAAGGAGGTATTGACCCTGCATGCCACGGAGAGAACTTGAGGAGCGGCTTGTACCACGAGAATAAAAACATTCCGTTTTTACACCATGTCGCAACTTAATGTTTCAATTAAACAGACTTAAATACCCTTAACTACATTTGTTTTTCTGATCAGTTTTTTCCCCTTCCTTTTCTCTTCCCTGTTTATTTTTCTAGTGCGTTTCACTTTTTTGATCATTTTTTTTTTCCTTTCTTTTCTCTTTCTTGCTTCTCTCTCTCCGTCTGGGTTCCTTTTTCTCTAATATACTTTCTCTCTCTCATGCTTTTTTCTCCATCGTCCCTTCCTCCACCCCCTACCATGCGTTAAGCAACTATCTCGCCGTCGTGTCGCCCTTCTGCCGAGTGTTGTGTGTGTTCCTCAACTGTCACAACTACAACATCATAGTCTAGTTGGAGATAGGGACTCCAAGCTCAGATCATGATTTTGCAAGCTCAAGCTCGAAGATCGATCTCCCTCTAGCTTTTTCTCTGTGCTACTCAACTGTAGATCTGATGTCTCAGATCTAGCACTGCCATTCTTGCAAGCCTCTCGATCTAATTTGATATCTCCAAATTAGTCTCCTTCTGTGCCTAGTCTCCCCAAGCTCTACATGCCTCGGAGAGGAGAAGTCTAAAAGGGATTTTTTCCAGATCTTTTTTTTCCTTTTTGGAATCCGAGTCTTTTTTTCTAGATCTGAGTTTTTTTCATGACATGTTTATACAAATGATTTCCTTTTTTATTTTTTGTCTGATATGTGATTTTGTGGTTTTTAAGTATTTTTAGTACTTCTTGTAAATTTTTTTGTATTTTTAATTATTCCAACAACAGTGGTGCTACAGGAAATGGTGGATTCCGGCCGTATCATGCCAGATACTGGTATCGTGATTAAATACTATTGGATGTGGCGTGGCCTTTTCTCCAAATGTTTTGATGGGTGGCATAAATCAATCCAGTGGTTGATTTTGTGGCATATATGCAAAGAACCTTTTGAAAAGATGGTATTGAGCCTATTTGGTGTAGTTCATGCTTTACTTTTAAGCAGAAGATAACCATGAGCTAGAGCATTTTAATTAGTTTTAAATTGTGTATAAAAAATAGTTTTTATTTATTTATTTTAAAAAAGTTTTTAAACTTGTTTAGTTTAATAAGTGAAAAGATCTTATTAATATAAAAAGTAATATAATTCAAGAATATGAATGAAATTTTTAATATGTTATTCTAAATTTAAATTTTGATAATGTAAACATTCTTGGCATGCTTTTTATTTTAGATTTTCTTTTTTTTTTTTCAACTATTTTCATAAGAACTGAGTATTAATGTTATGGTTTTGATTGATTATGACGATGGTTTTTAATCTTAATGTTGTTTTTTGGTTGATATGTTTTTATGATAATTATATTCAAATCTTTTTCTAGAATAACCATAATATTCGGTACACAAGCTTGCATGCTAGAATCGGATGATACCTTCACTTTAATTATCATCTTGGTTTTGACATAAAAGGAATAAATATTAAAACTTTTACAGAGGTCTTTCAAGGCGAATGATTAATCAAGTATCACTACAAAGGTCAAATTAACCGAAGCCTTGATTAATATTCCCAAGAGGGTATCTCTAGTAAGTCAATTTGAGCTTTCATGTAGATCTTTATCTTTGGCTAAACATACCTTCTTATCTAGCCTAAGCATATTTATATCTTTAGGTACCCTTGTTTTGAAGATGAATTAGAGCTTTACATACAATGAAGGGAAATTTGAGAAACAAGTGGATTTTAGGAACAGAGGATAAGTATACAAGAGGTTTTGAATTAAGAGAAAAGAAGGAAAATAATTGTAAGGATTACTCAAGAAAATATATATATATATACATAAACAAAAAATCAATAAAAAAAAGTATAGACAAGAAAAAGAAAAAAGGTGCAAGAAAGAATATTGAAAAAAAAAAACAGAGGCAAAAATATATAAAAAATTCTCGTAGACTTTTCTATCGTAATTTTAGATGTTACAGGGTTAGTTAGATTGAAGCAAAGGCTCAACACAATGATACTAAGCTTACATTTTTACTTCTACAGGTTTTGAGAGGCGTCCCTTAAAAATTCTACAATGTCTCTAACTTAATGAAGTTTTTAGAATCTTTATGATATCCTCGCCCTTTTTTTATTTTAGCCGTTACCCATTGGCCCCAATAAAACCTATATTAAAGACCTCTTAATTTCATGTGGTGCCATCGGCGTAATGGAGATTCATACCATGGGTAGAGGTTATGGTTTTAGACACCTTCATTAGAAAATGGGTTTTTGCTTTTATAAGGATCATAGGATTTTACTTGCTCAAAGCATGCACGGTATAATAATAGTTAACATTAGCTATTTCACACACACATTGAGTATGATGTTGTAGGATGTATTAGCATTAGAATAACTATGGATTCAACTCAATGCTTTTTTGATTTCAAGGTTGTAGTCTTTTATTGTCCTATGAGACTAAAAGGTAGAAGGTTACTTTTTCTTTTCATTTTTTTTTTTTTTTTTGTTTAGGTTTTGCTTGAGTACTAGCAAAAGTTAAGTGTAGAAAAATTTGATGGCTTTTGATTTACATCATTTTCAATCATTTTTGCTTTTTTTTTTTGTTAGTCCTTGGTTTTCTTGTATTTTTATTATGTTTTTGTGAGCATGAAAAAATAGTGAAACATGGACTTAGATCATCCAAAAAAATTCCCACTTTTTTTTCTAATTGAGTGTTGCAACATTGATTTTGCATGTCGTAGCTTGTAATACAGAAGATTTCAAGCCAAAAACCTAAGAGCAAAAAGTTGCAAAGCCAACTTTGGGCTCTACGCCGCCTAGGTGTAGCATGAAGGGTGTGCCGTGACACCCTAGAATTGGGTGGAAGGCAAATTTAATTCATGTGAATTTTTGATAGGCTGTAGCACAGTTTCGAAGCCACAGCATGTGTAGATGAGTTCTTGCCATATTTTTTGTCTACAAAAGCTCCAAACTTTCTCATTTTCATTCCAACTTTAAAAAACCTATAAGTATATCAAATTAGTACGTAAAGAGACACTATTTTTCATCAAAAATTCTCAGACTAGAAAAAAAAAAGAAAAAGAATAAAAGAAGAGAGACGCAAAAAGTGGCTCCGAAAAGATCATCTTCTTAGAGACTTTGAAATCCATTTCTATTTCTTCTTTTGCTTAATTCCTTAAACCCCTAACCTTGTTAGTTTTTATTTCTTTGTTTCTATTTTTTAGTTATGTTAGGCTAAGTTTATTTTTGGTTAAGAGATAATTGATTTTTAGAATTATTCTCTAATTTTGCAATCGAACTATAAATGTTCTTCTATAATTATTGTTTATGATTATTTTTTTGTTTTGTTTGAGTCGTCAACTAAATAGAATCTATTGTTAGGTTAGAATTCTTGATCAATAATTGTTTTGTTTTTCTATTCATAAATAGCAAATTGTGAATAGTTAAGGGAGTTTTTGTTTGATTGCAATTTGAAACATAACCTAGGTTGACTAAACTGTGCTTGTGTATTTGTTTCTTATATCAACATATCTTTCTTATCTTAATACTTCTGTTAAATAGAATCTAGAGAACTTATTTTAAGTTATTTAATATAAAAAGATTAAATGAAAACTTTGTTTATTTAATGACACAATAAGGAAAGATTGGGATAGCAGTTCTTATTGTTATCTACTGCTGACAGTTTTAATAGAAAATTGTGAATAATATTGTGATTAAATGCATAGTTATTGTTTAATGGTGGAGAATGATCTTTTAACCAATTTCATCATTATTGTTTATAACTTCATGAATTCTTGTTTTGCTATTAATTTGTTTATTTCATTTTTCTTTTAATTTGTTAGCTTAGTTAATTAGTTCTAAACACCCCTCCCCCTTATTTACTTCAAAATCTATTAACTAATTGATTAAGACCAATCCTTTGTGGGATTGACCCTTTGCTTATCACTAAATTCAATAAGCCATCAATTTGATAAGGTTTAATTCGGTACTCCTCAAGAACCTTTCAACTTTTAAAAGCCAAAAGTTGATTCCAGATGGTCATCCAAACACAACCAAAAGTGCTTATAAGCCAAAAGCATCTTAAAAAAGCCATTCCATATACACTCATAAAACAATCGACTTTCTTCAACAATTTTTGTAAATGTTGAACTACCCTTGGGAGAAGATGGTGATGGGGATGAGCAAAGTTACAGCGGCCATTGATGAGGACCATGACTCCTTATCATGTATGTCTTTAATGAAGATAAGCAAAATGATGCCCCTCTTGACAACGAGGACAAGCAATGACTTCACAACAATGTTAAGCAACTCAGATGTTGGCAGTTAGGCTGGGGGAACAAGTACGACGGCAAGCACATGAGATATGGGAAGGGGTAGGGTTTCAATCTCATTTGGTGCTTAAGGTTTAGGACATAATTCTTAAGTTTGGGACATTTACGGTTCTAATTTAAGATTTTTACCTTATGTATCACGTGATTCCCAATACCTACTTCCTATTTACATTTTTTACTTATTAAATAAAATATTTTTATTATTTATTATTTTACTGATTATAAATACATTTTTATCTAATATTTACCTTTTTGTTTTCTTACTAAATAAATTATTTACCAATTTTTGAGCCTAGTTTATACATTATTCATCTAATGTTATGGCAAATAAATTTATCTAATGTTTGCTTGCAAATACATAGCAAGTAAATAAATTAACTTATATTTAGGTACTTAATCTATTATTTACCTCATATTTTATCATGTAAATAAAAGTACCTATATTTACTTAGTAAACCCAAACCAAGTAAATAACTTTACCTAATATTTAATTAAGTAATTTCATTATTTACAAAATATGTTCTCTATAAATTTATTCATTTAATATTTGTCAATTGATTTACGTAATAAATACAATATTTACCAATTTTTATACATACTAAATTCACTATCTATCTTTTATTAACAATTATTTAGGAAACTATGAAGTCTAATATTTTGTATTTTTTTTCTTTCAAATATTTATTAATTTTATTTTAAATAATATCTATCATCATTTTGATTTTTGTAACTATTATGCTTCCACAAAATTGAAAAAACATAGATCCTATTCCTAAATAAATTGACAATTTATTAGGTTCTTTCTAAACGTGAATTGTTGTGGTGGGAATCACTTGAATCTAAGACCTTATGAGTAACTTTTTTTTTTCCCTTGAAAAGCTTATAAACAAGTCTCTATAACCTACCAAATTAACCTTGATTTAGGGGTATTCAAAATTTGATATTAAAGTTTAATAGAAAAATCATTTTTATCCTTATAAGGTTAAAACCTCTTAAGCACAAAATTGTAGGCACCACCCTAGTATGTAAAAGAGAACATTATGGCCCTTAAAACATACTACTCATGAAAATGGCCCGCTCTCTTCTGCCTTTTCATAACTGACCAAGATTAATTTGATATTTACTATTTTGCCCATTCCTAGATTTCTAAATTAACTAACTCAGTTCTAATCTGATCTCTCTCTCCTTAAAGCCCCTTCCCTGTCTCCTCTACTCCCTATTCTGTCTTCCTGCTACCCTATCTCTTCTCTTTGTTCTTTCTCTTTCCTCTCCAATCTGCTTTCTCTCTGCCCCCGCTTTCTTTGTCTCTCTCCTTTCCGATCCATGCTCTCTCGCCGCCCCCTTTCTTTCTCTGTTTCTGTCTGGCGTCTTCCATCTCAATTTGCCGATGTTAGTGTGTGAGAGACTCGCAGGAGATGATGAAGACGAGGGAGGCTCTTCGGCTTTAATCGAAAACATGATGGCTCAAATCAGAGGCGAAGATGACACAAATGCTGCTCTGGACGAATTACAGATTGCCTCTATCATTTCACAACGGAATCCAAGTCGAACGAGGAAAAAACTTGAAGCGATAACATAAAAGAGAAGAAAGCCACCACCAGAAAGTCATCGAGCTTTGAGTGGATGCAACCTATGACCAGACGTCTTCTTTCAAGGCTCAAAACCAGGAGCAGTCAGATTCCCAATAAGTGACGATCGACTACCACTCCGACAGAGATTTCAAACTACGAGAAAAAGAAAGCTTTTTGGTTTACGGCTTTTTCTCTTTATGTCTTAGGTTTTGAATTGACATGCACTTGAACAGATTATAGAAGATCCCACCTACTGTGCCTTTGCACTTAAACAGTCATTTGATACCTTTAAGTTCAAATTATAAATGTTATTTTTTGTTTCTTTATTGTTTTGGGATTTGTAGATCTGATTGTATATATTTATTGTTAATTTATGTAGTTGATTCGACTCTTTGGTAGATGATTAGAGATTTGAATTGAATTTGTTGTTGGTATTTTAGCGAAACCTACTGAGAGCAAGGACAAAACATGCCAGGTTTCATGCCGACACTTGGTGGGTTTTGATTAGGCTCCACAACAGAATCGGTAACCCACATGGGTCGCTTAGAGGCAGTTGTTATTTCTTTGCTTCAAAAAAAAATATATGTTGGTACCTAGTAGATTCTCACTCTGGAATCTACCAGATTACTCTCCAATACCTCGCATCAATAACCGTAGGTGATTGGTACTTTTTCGTTTCAAAGAAAATATGTTGAAACCAACCTGGTAGATTCTTGCTTCAAAACCTACTAAGTTATGCTCCAAAATCCCACGCCAGTAACTGGATCATAATTGGTACTTCTTTGTTTCAATATATATATATATATATATATGTATATATGTTGGAACTTGATAGGTTCCTACTTTGGAACCTACCAAGTTACGCTCGATACCCCGCGCCACAATCAGAGTTGGTTGGTACTTCTTTGTTCCAAAAAAAATATCTTGGATCTGATAGATTCCTGCTCTAGAACCTAACAAGTTTTGCTTTGACACCTCGAGCTAACAACTAGAGGCGGTTGGTACTTTGTTTTATAGAAAATATGTTGGAACCTGGTAGGTTCTTGCTCTAGAGCTTACTAGGTTACTCTCTAACACCTTACGCTAACGATTGGGAATGGTTAGTGCTTCTTTGTTTAAAAAAAAAATGTTAAAATTTGATAGATTTTTACTCCATAACCTACCAGTAGTAATGCAACCAGACTTTAAGATTAGTTGGGGTACATATGAAAGAAATTCATCAATTAACATAATATGAAAATCAAGTAAAACTTCTAGCATTTCCTAGGTACACTCTATAATAATATTTCAAAATCATTGCATAATAATTTACTATATTAAGAATGTATTTTCTAAACATAGAGAACCAAAATTTTCTCCATAATTGTTACATATATAAGGTGTTTGGGAGAGTAGTTTAAACCATCAGTTTAGGTTTGAAAACTGTAGCATATAAGAGCTTTATACTGTAGCTTTGTAATGTAGTATGTAAAACCTTTACACTCTTCATAGTTCAAACCATTGGTTTGGACTACTCTTATAAACACCCTAATAATGTAAAAAATAAGACTAAAATCCAACAATACAAACATATTATAATTTTATCCATAATCTATGACAATCTTATAAATGTAAAATCTATATGCATATAATATAGATATAATAAAAATCTTCTTAAGTTAAAAGTAATTGATCCGACCATGTTGAGCAACCCCAAATGGTGGGGGATTAAGATTGTAAAATAAAGATGAAGAACTTATCTAGCCAAAAGAAAAAGACCTCAAAATTTATATTTCTTATCGGTTTAGACTCTGGAAGAATAAACTTGAAGAATAAGTGAACAACTAATTTCGGAATAGTATAGCACAACAAACTAAAAAAGATCATTTGATGGGAAAAAACCAAAAAGAGAGAGACAATAGAAAAAGTACAAAGACAACAATTTAAGTGCTATTTTTTTTTTTGTAAAGAAATGAGAGTTAGAAATAAAGAGAAATAAACTAATCGTGCATGTGTGAAATAGAGATAATAATGATATATCAAGGAAAAAAATGAGAAGAAAAATTAATTCCAAAATACCAAAGATGGGTGGAATTTGAAGAGGTTAAAGTAGTGTAAATTGACACTTAAAAACCAAAAAGTTTGTCTGACAAGATTTAAATCAAGCCAAAAACTAAAATTTGAAAAGAATTAAAGAAAGACCAAATGATAAAATAGTGTACCAATTGTTTGAGTGGGAGCACAGGCAACAATAAAGGATATAACGGCTTTAAGAAACTACATTAGTGTAGTAGTTTGTTATTATCTTAGTGGGGGCACGTGCATTTACTGGTCCTATTGTGGATCCATTCATGCCTATCAGGTTACACTTTAGCACTCTGCATTGGTAACTGTGTTGGAAAAATAGTGCGCGGTGAAATTTTAAAATTTTTTTTATCAGAGTATTTTCTAAAACACAAATTTAGCACATTATATGCATAAATTAATTGGATCTTACTAACATCATAAATGCAAAAAAGCTCCAGCAATCCGTGAAGAGATGTGCATTCTAGAAGGACCTCAACCAACTGGCCTCCTTTGCTATTCTCTATCCACGATCGGTGTGTGTGTGGGCATACTCGTACAGCTCTTCCACTAGGTAGTTCTCCTTCCAACCAATTGAGAAAAACCTAAAGCTATAGTTTGTGATTTGTGAACAATAGCTCTCTGGGGAGTTTTAGAGTCTCACTGACAAAATCTCACTCTAGATTTCTCAACTGATTTAAATAACAATGAGTCTCACTCCACTTTATATAGAGGTTTGGCCCAAGAATCAGTACTTATCAGAAAAGGCCTCAAAAATTTGAATTAGAATCAAATCAGGATCAATATATGATAAAATCCACATGGAAACATGTGATTTATTTAGCGCTCAGTCAGCACTTAAAGATCGGCAAGCCTATTGAACCTCCTCCATCGGCAGGCCGAACTTAAAGATCGGCTTGTCGAACTTTTGATAAATGATCCATGTGAATCTTTTTTTTCCCACCCAAGATTCTTGGGATAGAGCCTCTGTTTCAATTCAAATAACCAAATAGAGAAGTTATCTGATTAAAATAGTCATATCTAGATAATCTCTAGGAAAATAAATATTCCCGATAATTCAACAAGTTTATGTTGAATAATTTATTCAAAATTAATCCAACCGATAAATAGACATAAATCATCTAATATCCATCGAATTTTCAGTCAATCTGATAATTTGACACAAGTCACCAATTATTGGAAAAGCACGCTGTATCGTTATAGGATTTTTATGATCTAGCAAAGGGGACCTGATGGACCTATATAGTTCAAGTTCCCAATAATTATAAAACCCAATATACCAAATATACATTTCATAATTATCAACTCTAACGCTACTCTACTAAAAGCTTAGAGTTGCACTCTCGAACTATATAGAATTATGAAGCCCGTATAGCTAAGTCTCTATGACATATCATAATGTATCGTATCTCTATAGGAATATCTATAATCAGCTTAAGGACAAGTTCTGAATTAGCTTCCTGGTTATTTTTCTTTTACGTTCCACTATCTCACCATCGGAAAACTTATCATCCAAAGACGGTATATGATTTGGTTACACCTATGTATCCAAATAGTTGAACGTTCTAGTTTTTTAATTACAGGATAACGCATATAAGAGGATATCAACTACTCCTAAAGAGGAGCTATGGATTCCACATCTATGAATAACAAGTCTACACTATCAAGAGTTATGACTCTAACGTATCAACATACGTACCACTATTAAAATGTGAATGTCACTCTTTGGTACATCAAAAGACATAAGTCAAGACAACATGCCTACTATTCATCTCAAGATTAAGATACAATACACATGATTGTCTAAGTGAATTGATTTGACAAGATAGAATTACTAATCCAAATCAATTCACTTTATGTCCCGATCCAACACATTGTCACCAATGATAATGTGCCAATGTTTCTATTTACAGAGTCTACCTTCGATAGTCGGGATAAACCATCTCTTGTTAGGGATATAGACAATATAACAATCTTTACATTAATAAAGTGATCAACTTTATTCCCTCGATTGTGGATCTCATGATTTAGACCGTTACTTTAAGAATTGTGTCTTCAGTATAATCCATCCATCATATGCCCAATTCTTAAAGGTTTAGACTGATAGTTTCAGATTATTGTTTGCTTAACATACATTCAACAAATATGAACGTAAAGAGGACAAAATTTGGTATATTAATAATAAATAAATTCTTTATTGATAAAAATGTCTTGAAAAATATATTACATTTTTATTCCTTAAGGCATACTTGTCTAACAATCTCCCACTTGCACTAAGTGAGTAAATATGACAAATCTCGTATCCCCATAGCTTCCACATGCCTCTTGAAGACTCTTACGGTAAGTGTTTTTGTGAATGCATCAGCTAAATTGTCTTCTGACATAATTTTGCATACAACAACATGCCCGTCTTCTATGAAGTCCTTTATCACATGATACTTTCGATTAATATGCTTATTCTTCTTGTGAAATCTAGGTTCCTTAGCATTAGCTACTGCTGCACTGTTGTCACAGTACAGTGATACCGTCTTATGCATACCAAGAACTATCTCAAGATTCTTATGGAACTTGCAGAGCTACACTGCTTCTTTCGAAGCATCACAAGCTGCCACATACTCGGCCTCCATCATTGAATCTGAAGTACAATCTTGCTTCACACTTCTCTAACTGATAGCACCACCGCCTAGAGTAAACATAAAACCAGAAGTCAATCTCCTCGAATCTAGACAGGATTGAAAATCCAAATCAATATATCCTAGAGGAGTTAAGTCCTCACTAAATAGACAAGCATATACCCTCGAGTCCTTCTTAGGTACATGAAAATATGCTTGACTGCAACCCAATAGTTCGGTCCCAGATCCACCTCAAAATCGACTTACAATCCTGACAATGTAACAAATATTCGGTTGTGTGCAAAGCAGGCATATATGAGACTACCCACTGCCGACGTATAAGGCACCTTCTTCATGTATTCTCTTTCTTCCTCAAACTTTGGAGAGTCTTTCTTAGAAAAAGCAATTCCAGACCTAGATGGTTGCCCACATTTCTTGGAATTCTACATTGCAAACCTCCTGAGAATCTTATCTATGTAGCAGGCCTGAGACAAAGCTATCATTTTGCTCTTCCTATCCTGAAAGATCTGGATTCCTAGAACAAAATTAGCCTCACCCAAGTCCTTCATGTCAAACTGTTTAGTCAACCATAATTTGACAGATGACAAAGCTCTAACATCATTGCCAATTAGCAGAGTGTCATCTACATAGAGTAGTAAAAAAACCACATTCCCATCCTTAATGTGTTTGTACACACATGGTTCGTTCACATTTTGTGCGAATCCCTAAGTATTGATCACTTGATTAAATCTTATATTCCAAGAACGGGAAGCCTGCTTAAGTCCATATATTGACTTTAGCAACTTACAAACCTTACCCTCTTGACTTGACCTTGAACCCGTCTAGTTACTCCATATAAATAGACTCATTAAGATAGCCATTTAGAAAAGCCGTCTTGACATCCATCTATCAAATCTCGTAGTCGAGTGCGGTAGCTATGGACAAGAGAATTTGGATGGACTTAAGCATGGCTATAAGCAAAAAAGTTTCCTTATAATCAATTTTTTCCTTTTGTGTGTATCCTTTAGTTACCAATATAGCCTTAAAGGTTTCGACCTTTCCATCCACTCCTCTTTTTCTCTTGTAGATCCACTCACAACTTTTGGGTTTTGCCCCTTTGGGAAGATCCACAAGCTCCCAAACCCGATTAGTCTCTATAGACTTCATCTCTGTGTTCATGGCTTCTGTCTAGAGTTTTGAATCAACATCCTCCATAGCCTCTGCATAAGTGTAAGGATCCCTGTCATGTTCATCCGGTTCAACCAAGAAAGCCTCACCATTGAACATATACCTCTCAAGTTAACACCCGATCCTCCCACTACGTCGAAGCCCCTTAGGTTGTTGTTAAGGTTTGTTTGGTTTTTCTACACTAATTGGAGTGATTTCTACTGGACCCCCCCAGAGTGATTAAATCACTCCTTAACTCCTCGAGCACCACTTTGCTTTGAGGCTTAAAGTTGTCTATGTAACTCTCCTTAAGGAAAGTTGCATTAGTTGAAACCACGACTTTATTTTCCTTTGGGTTATAAAAATAACCCCCCTTGAGTCCCTTTTGGATATCCTACAAACACGCAAATTTTTGAATCTGCTTCCAACTTATTCATATCCCTAAACAGGACATAAGCCAGACATGCCTATATGCGAATATGGTTTAAGGACGTCTTTTTGCTTGTCCATAACTCGTGAGAAGTTTTAGGAATCAATTTTGAAGGGACATTGTTCAAAAAATAACATGTGGTTTGTAGTGCATATCCCCAAAAGGATAAAGGTAATGATGAGTAACTCATCATGGACCTAACCATGTCCAATAAATTCCTATTTCTTCTCTCCGCTACACCATTCTACTGCAGAGTGCCTGATGTAGTCAAATGAGATAAAATCCCATTCTTTAATAAGTGTCCTAAGAACTCATAGAAAGGTATTCACCACCTCGATCGGATTGAAGTGCCTTTATGGGTCTACCAATTGCTTTTCCACTTCAGCCCAAAACTCCCTGAACTTGTCAAAGTTTCGCTTTTGTGATGCATCAGGTACACATAGCCATACCTTGAGTAATCGTCTATAAAAGTGACAAAGTACTCATACCCTCCTCATGCCTGGATATTCATTAGTCTGCAAACATCACTATGCATAAGTTCTAGAACCCCTTCGGCCCTATTGCTCTTAGACCTGAATAGTCTTTTGGTCATTTTACCCTTTAAACAAGATTCACATTGTGGTATAGATTCCACCTTTAAGTGACTTAACAGTCCATCCTTTACCAACCTTTGAATCCTATTTAGGTTAATATGACCAAGTCACAAATACCAAAGATATGTCTTATTAGAGTGAGAAGTTTTAAATCTTTTAGAGTTATTATCTTTCATCTCAACATTAAGCAGTAAGTCCATCTTAAGTTTGATAAAATATAGATTATTTTGCATCCATCTAGAATAGATAACTGATTTGTTTTTACAAATCACCACTTTATTATTAAAAGAAACCAAATAGGAGTCTTTAAATAAAGATGCTACAGAAATTAAATTCCTCTTAAATTTAGGAACATAAAAACAATCTTGCAAAATTAAATTCCTATAATTATCAAAATACAGATAGACACCCCTCACTGCTTCAGCTAAGACCAAGGATCCATTGCCCATTCGAAGCGTGAAGTCTTCATGTAGTAGACTTCTTATTTCTTTGAACCCCTGCAGAGAATCACAAACATGATTAGTTGCTCCAAAATCTATGACCTAAATGTCACTGGATTCCTCAACCAAACAAGTTTCTAAATACAGAAGATCACACCTACCTCCTCGAGAAAGGAAGTCCTTGCAATTCTTTTTTATGTGCCCGACCTTCATGTAGAATAAGCACTTAAGCATTTTGGGTTTCTTTTTCTTCTTTTTCTTCTTGTTCTTTTCATTTACAAGAATAGAAGACTTCCCATTCATGACCCGTTGCTTCTTTCCATTTCTTGGGTTAGGATTGGAACTAGAAGCAACTGCCAAGTTAACCTCGCCACCAGCAGGAGACACCCTGATCAACAGTTCAAACTCCTATAACTGTTTCATCAACTCCGTCAAGATCATATTTCGCCCATTGCTCAAATTAAATGTAGCTCTAAATGGAATAAATTCCTTAGACAGAGTCTCAAAGACCATAGTCATCTGAGTTTTAGCATCGAAGTCAGCTCCATTAGTCTAAGCCTTAGCGAGGTAACGCATGACCAACATCATATGCTGCTTTACAGACGACCCCATCTCTACTTACAGTTTAAGAGTTTTCGAAGCACTCCTTGCTACTTTGTTAAGGCCTGGCCGCCAAACATGTCTTCTAGATTATCCAACATCTACTTAGTAGTCTCATAATCCTTATGTTGAGCCTGCAGCATGTTATTCATGCTAGCCATAACATAGTAACAAGCTTGATCATTAGCATCTTTCCAGTGATCATACACTTGGATATGCTCATTGGTGGAATCTCCCATAGGCTTGGTAGGACACGGTGTCGTCATTACAAATTTTAGTATCTCAAAAGATAGGACGATGTTTAGGTTCTGTTTCTAATCATTATAGTTCTCACCGGTTAATTGGTTTTTATCAAGTATCGAAGATAAAGTGTTTTTAGATATTTTTAAACTACAATAAAGAATTACATTCCAAACATAAACAAATATATCATAATAATTTTGTAAGATAACACAATAATGTAAAACATATAAATGTGTTTATGTGTCAAAACTTTAAAAATATCACAACCTTACAATGATAATTTCTAGCTTAGAATTCAACAAGCTCCTAGGAGAGTCTTATCAAATTCAATTAGGAACACGGATCCCCTCCTGATTAATATATGTCATCCATGACCCATATGATCCAGCATATATTAATAATCATTTTTTTTTGCCATCAATTTTATTAATAGAGCTCTTAGGGGAGGTTAATAATAAAATTAATATGAGCATATAACCATCATATTTCAATATTTTATCCATGATTTATAATCACCACCTAGGGGTGTGCAACCATAAATCATGCTAAATTACCTTATCCTCTTGGAGATCCAATCTGGTACATGATGAGGTCCCTTCCTAGTGGTCGGAACCACCATGTGCTACCTACAAACCAACGATAGAGACCGTAAGTCCTCTCTTCAAAAACCTTCTCCCACTCATTCGTTTGAAATCAAGGTTTTATTTTATAAACATGCATGAATAATTTTATAATGAGTAGCACTCCCTATTCTATATGACATATTCTCAATATACATGGCAAATCATATTATAATGCAGACATGCATGGCAATCATACAAACCTACAACCAAAATAATAATAAATAACTATAATATTGTGGTTCCACCCTAGAGAAAAGAAAACAAAGATTACAAGAGATAAATCAAAATATATTATCGATTCTTCGTTCTTGAATCTTCAAATTGTATCCTTCTTCATGTAATGTCCATCTTCAAGTCTTCAATCCTACATAGATCGAATACTGCATATTTTTGGTCATATCCAAATTTTATGTTTCTTAGAATAGCCCTCAAAATAAAATCAAAACTACATCAAAAAATGCACCTTTTTTGAAAAATTTTAACTCGCTGCTGGCATGCCGATTTGTGTGATCGGTCTACCAGTCATGACCCTCTAGCCTGTCGATCTTTTTAGGTTGCCTTGTAGATTATGACAGTTCGGCCTGCCGAATCCAAAAGTTCGGCCTGCAGCCAAAGCCACTAGATTTCTGCCCCGTTGATGGCCTGTCAAACCCAAAAGTTTGGCCTATCGGTCTGCGACCATCGGCCTACCGAACCTGAGGGATTGGCATGCCAACCGAATAGATATCACCTTTTTTTTATAAGATACATCTTTTAATGCAATTTATCAATTTTAGTTTCAACAATTCAAAAACATAAAATTAGAGACTCAAGAAATACTAGTGAAACATTATCATCTATTTTCTAGATCTGTCTTCTCTGAATGATTATTTAATTACAAAATTCTTACAAATTTAAAATTAAATAATAATTCTTAGACAAAAATGATAGTCCACCATGTAATTACATAAAAAACGTAGATATATATTTTAACATCTAAAGAACCATAACCGGCATAAATTCATTAATTAATAAATAATCAAATAATAATTCAATTAACCATAATTAATTAATAAACATTCACCATATAATCCATGACAACATATAAATATATAGAAACCCTAGAGTGCCAACTCTCTAAAAATCAATATTCAAGCATAGGAGAGATCAAGATCATATAATTTATACATATAGCATGATCACAAACTTGTAAATTTATGTAAAATCCTGGCTTCAATAGCAATTGTTGAAAAAATAGTACGTAGCAAAATTTAAAAAAAATTTATATTAGAGTATTTTTCAAAACACAAATTTGACACACTATATGTATAAATTAATCGGATCTTACTAACTTCGTAAATGTAGAAGAGCTCCAGCAATCTGTGAAGAGATGTGCATTCCAAAAGGACCTCGACCAATTGGCCTTCTTTGCTATTCTCTATCCACTGTGTGTGTGTGCACACTCGTACAGCTCTTCCACCAGGTAGCTCTCCTTCCAACCAATTAAGAAAAACCCAAAGCTATAGTTCATGATTTGAGAACAATTGCTCTCTAAGGAGTTTCAGAGTCTCACTGTCAAAGTCTCACTCTAGGTTTCTCAACTGATCTAAATAACAATGAGTCTCACTCCCTTTTATATAGAGGTTTGGCCCAAGAGTCAGTCCTTATCAAATAAGGCCTCAAAAATTTGAATCAGAATCAAGTCAGGATCAATATCTGATAAAATATGCATAGAAACGCGTGATTTATTTAATGCTTGGTCGGTAGGCCGAGCTGGCAAGTCGGCTTGCCGAACCTTCTCCATTGGCAGGCCGAACTTAAAGATCGGCTTGCCAAACTTTTGATAAATGATCCCTGCAAATATTTTATTTTCCACCCAAGATTCTTAGGATAGAACCTCAGTTTTAATTCAAATAACCTAATAGAGAAGTTATTTGATTAAAATAGTCATAACTAGAATAAATATTCTTGATAATTCAACAAGTTTATGTTGAATTAATTTATTCAAAATTAATCTAATTGATGAACAGACATGAATCATCTAATCCCCATCGAATTTTCAACCAATCTGATAATTTAACATAAGTCACAAATTATTAGAAAAGCACGCTGTATCGTTATAAGATTTTTATGAGCTAGCAAAGGGAACCTGATGGACCTATATAGTTCAAGCTCTCCATAATTATGAAACCTAATATCCAAATATACATTTCATAATTATCAACTCTAACGCTACTCCACTAAAAGATTAGAGCTACACTCTGGAACTATATAAAATTATGAAGCCCGTATAGCTAAGTCTCCATGACATATCATAATGTATCGTATCCCTATAAAATTATCCATAATCGGCTTAAGGACAAGTTTCGTCTTATCTTTCTAATTTTTTCTCTTTTATGTTCCATTATCTCACTATCGAAAAACTTACCATCTAAAGACGGTATACCATTCGATTACACCTATGTATCCAAATGGTTGAGCACTCCATTTTTTCAATTATAGGATAATGCATATAAGAGGATATCAACTACTCCTAAAGAGGAGCGATGGATTCTATATCTTTGAATAACAGATCTATGCTATCAAGAGTCATGCCTTCAACGTACTGGCATGTGTACAATACAATACACATGCACATAAATTAAGACAATTGGCCCACTATTCATCTTAGGATTAAGATACAATACACATGATTGTCTAAAGTGAATCGATTTGATGAGATAGAATTATTAATCTAAATCAATTCACTTTATGTCTGATCCAACATATCATCACCTATGACAATGTGCTAATGTTTCTATTCTCGGAGTCCACCTCCGATAGTCAAGACAAACCATTTCCTGTTAAGGATATAGACAACCTAACAATCTTTGCATGAATAAAGCGTCTAACTTTATTCCCTTAATTGTGGATCTTATGATTTAGACCGTCACCTTAAGAATCGTGTCTTCTATATAATCTGTCCATCATGTGCCCAATTCTTAAAGGTTTAAACTGACAATCTCAGATCATTGTTTGCTTAACATACATTCAACAAATATGAATATAAAGAGGACAAGATTTGGTATATAAACAATAAATAAATTCTTTATTGATAAAAATGTCTCTAAAAATATATTACATTTTTACTCCTTAGGGCATACATGTCTAACAAATTGGTGTTGAAAAAATAGTACACAGCGAAAGTTTAAAAATTTTTTATATTGGAAATTTAAAAATTTTTTATACCAAAGTATTTTTCAAAACACAAGTTTGACACGCTATATGCATAAACTAATCAAATCTTACTAACCTTGTTTGCCAAAGCTCCTCTAATTGATGAAAAGAATAACGTTCTAGAAGAGCCTCAACCAACTGGTTTTCTTTGCTATTCTCTATCCACAATCAGAGTGCGTGTGGGCGCACAATGTACAACTCTTCCCCAGTGACTCTCATTCCAACCAATTGAGAAATACCTAAAACTATCGTTCGTGATTTATGAATAATAGCTCTTTAGGGGAGTTTCAGAGACTAATAAAATAGAGTGCTCACTCTTGATCTCTCAACTGATCTAAATAATTATGAAGTCTCACTTCCTTTTTGTAACACCCGTCAATTTTCGTGTAACAGTTATGACAAATATGTAATGGATTAAGTAATATTAAGTAACGACGTTAAGTGTTATTTTTATGATATGTGTATGATGTATAATATAATGGTACTAACCATTTTATTTTAAGTGTTATAACAGGTGACGCTCACGTGGAATTGATGTGCTCAAGTGTTCATGTCATTGAAGTTGAATGTTTAATTATTATTTTATGATAATTTAATGTTTTGGATGATTTTTTTTGGTATGTTAGGGCAGATCGGTAGGCCGAAATGATCCCCTCAAAAAAAAAAAAAGGCAGGCCGATGGTATATCATCGACAGGCCGAACTTCAGGAATCGACAAGCTAAAGTGGGACATCGGCAAGCCAATGACAGTTGACGAGCAGTCAGCAAAAATCTCTCCAAATTTGTGATTGGATAATAATTTTTGAATAATTGGCACATTTATGGAATAAATTTTTTAGTTTAGGAAAATTTATGTTTGGTTTTGAATTGATTGAATGCATTTGATAAGTTTTCCCATTTTACAAAGGCAAAATATGGTAAGTTTGAAAGATTGGTTGACTCTTCCCAAACTCTCCTCAATTTTTTCCAAGATTATGCACGCCCATTTGGGAAAAATTTGCTATCAAATTTAGAACTTAATTCCCCCATGAATCACTCCGTTTCACGTAAAAAGAATTTTGATTTTAAAAAAAAAGTAGTTGACCTCCTCCATCATTTTTGTTTTCACGTAAAAACTCTCCCTCAATTTCCTCCATTCTCACGAATTGTGCCTTGTAATTAATCAGAAAATTCTGATTAATGTGGAGAGTGTAACGTGTAACGTAAACGAATTCATTTTTTTTACGTTTTGTCTCTCTCTCTCCCTCTCACGTATTCTCTCCCTTTCTATTTCATTCTTCTTCTCTTCATTTTGTTCATCTTCTTTCTTGTTCCTCTCAAATTTCCCTGCTATTATTTGTTAGACATATTGTGTTTTCTTTGGGTGAATTCAAAAAAAGGTTAAGAGAAATCGTTTTAAGGTAAGCATACATTTTTTTCGGTATTTTCTGAAATTGTATCTCTCTTCAGTCCGACTACAATATCTCCGTCTAGGAATGTCGTTTTGCTCTAAAATTTTTATATGTTGTTCATGCATGTATTATGTGATATTCCTCTAAGTTTCACGTTATTTTGATTTTTTCATAAAAAGTTATGAATTTTCTTTTCTTTATCACTCACTGCTGATTTGTGCTAAACGATATTGTTGATTGTCTCTGTGTTCCGACCCTTATATCTTTGTCTACAAATTTTGTTTTGCTCTAAATTTTTTATATGTTATTCATGTATGTGTTATGTTTAATTCTCAAAATTTCACCTCAATTGGATTTTTCTATGAAAAGTTATGAATTTTCTTCTTTCTGCCACTCACTGCTAATTAATGTTGATCAGTAACGTTGAATTTTCTTTATGTTCCAACCCCCATAACTTTGTCTATAAATTTCCATTTGCACTGAAATTTTAATATGATTTTCATGAATATGTTATAGGTTGTTGCTCCAAATTTTGTGCCATTTCATGTTATGTAGGCTGAGATATTAATTGTTCATGCTCTGCACCTCATAGGAATGTGTTGCTGATTGTTTATATTGTATAAAAATGTCGTTTTTCTTCATAATGCAAATCAAGGATATTTTGCACAAATTTTGGTGGATATGTTTATATATATGTTAAGTAAAGGACTAGAAAATATGGTGATAATTTGATTAATATTTTATGAGTTATGGAGTTTTTATGGATGCTAGGTATTTAGACTTATAAACAGTAAATTTGTTAAACTTTTATTGTGTAATGTTTTTGTATGACTATATGATTTTATATGGTGATGAGAAATTGTGGAGGCACTGTATTATATGTGAATATGATGTCATATGAATTTTGAGGTTTAAATAAATTTATTTTAATTGTTTGGGAATAATTAGTGCATGTAATTCACTGACCAAATTGTTTATGGCTATTTTTATCTCTGCCATCTAATGTATGGTTTGAACTGTATAAAATTTATTTAAAGGTGATTTTTGAATATGTTATAGTTCTATGTGTCTATTATATCTCTTAATTTTTGTAGATTTTTCTATGGTATGAAAATGTGAAAAAATGGACCTGAGATAAGGATTGTTCACTGTGTTATGGTTGCTGGCAGATTTTGGTATGTAAGATGTTTGACTTGTTTTAAATATTAAATGAAATTTTTATGACTAAAGAAAAATCATGTTAATGTGTTTATATGTTAACTTTGTTCTCGCAAAATTTGGTGATCAAATTATGTGTAAAAATAAAGTTATTAAGTTATGAATTCATAAAGGTCAGAAATGTATTTGTGTTAATAGTTTTGTTTAAAATGCTTTTAAGTTAATGAAATATGTTATAATTTATATTTTTAAGAAATGAACGTAAAAATGATGTTATATAAAATGAATGTTATGTTGTGGTGATTAATTCATTGAAAATAAATGTTAATTGCCATTTTATGAATGTATGACATGAACACAATGTGAAGTAAGCACATCGAGACCGCGGCGTCGTCACCTACAAGATAAGGTTAAGTAAGCTTTAAGAGGTAAGTACATTCTCACCTGCAACATGATGAATTATGAAAAGTATGAGTTTATGAAAAGTTTGAATTCTATGTTCATGATGGTTTTATGATGAATATACATGATGTATTATTATGAAAGTTTATGCATGTTTTGATGATAATATTTTTCAAAGCATGAAAGTATAAGTATGTATATGTATCACCTAAATAAGTGTTGCACACCTAATGTTATGATATGTTCTGATGTCATGTTTGGTTGAGAATAGCTACCCCTCTCCTCTCATGGCGGCGCGCCTATGATGATGATTATGGTGCAACACTTGGGCCCTTAAGATAAAACGGATAAGTTTTAAAATGGTTGATATAATGCAAGATATGTTACTTATGAAACTATGCCTAGTGCACTATTATGATAATGTTGATGATGTTTATGAAATGCTTTAAGTTGTGAGATTTACAAATGTACTTACTAAGCGTTTGCTTATTTAAGTTTATGTCATGTTGCAGATAAGGGTAAGAAAACCATGGATTAGGAGGAGGACCAAGGCGGGCGTGTGAGCTAAGCAAGATTAATTGCAAATGGATGACGCCAAGAAAAAAATAAATTTTTTTTATGAAATAAATTATGTTTATAAATTTTGAACTCTAAGGATTTAAATTATGTTTTATAATTTTGAGAATGTTTATTTGATGGACTTTTATTATTTTATAAATTTTCTTTCGCATTTGAAATTTTAAAACTTGTTTTTAGCAAAAAAAAAAAAAATTTATAACAGTTCGGCCTGCCGCCCATTACTGGCTGGACTGTCGAAAGGTCTAATCGACCTGCTGGTTGCCATGCATCGGCCTACCGAACTTGTTGAAATTAAAATCCATTTTGCAAAGCCTAGGGCGGCTTGCCGATGGAAGATCTTCGGCCTACGTCGAGTTCGGCTTGCCGAAGTCACAAGTTCGGCATGCCAAACTGTGTAAGAAATTTTGACCATGTGTTTTTTTTATGAATTTACTATTTTGGTGAGATAAACTATTTAAGGAATGTTTATAAATGAGTAATTTATTGATGTATATTCATATGTATATAAAAAAAAATTCATAAATCCTGGGTTATGTTCTCAATTTATCTTTTTAATTAAATAGTTTATCTTATAAATAATAGTATTGTGAAAGGAAGGTAACGACATCTGTAATGTCCAAAAAAGGGGGCGTTACACTTTTTATAGAGGTTGGATCCAGGGGTCAGTCCTTATCAGATAAGGCCTCAAAATTCAAATCTATATCAATATTTGATAAAATCGCATAAAAATGTATGATCAGATTATCGTTCGGTTGGCGGTCCAAACTAGCAGATTGACCTGCTAAACTTACTCCATCGGCAGGCTGAACTTGAAGATCGACCTGCCGAACTTATGATAAATGATCCTTGAGAATCTTTTATTTCCCACCTGAGATTCTTTGGATAAAGCCTCAGTTTTAATTCAAATAACCCAATAAAGAAGTTGTCAGATTAAAACAACCATATCTAGATAATCTCTAGGAAAATAATATTCCCGATAATTCAACAAGTTTATCTTGAATTTATTTTTCACAAAATTAATTCAACCGATAAACAGACATGCATTATTTGATCCTATCAAATTTCAGCCAATTTGATAATTTGACATAAGTCACTAATTTATTGCAAAAGCACGTCGTATTGTTATAGGATTTATTATGATCTAACAAAAGGGACCTGATAGACCTATATAGTTTAAGTTCCTGATAATTATAAAACCCGATATCGTAAATATATGTTTCATAATTATCAACTCTAACACTACTCCACTAGAAACTTAGAGTTACACTCTCAAACTACATAAATTACAAAGCCTTAGTAGCTAAATCTCCTTGACATATCATTATGTATTGTATCCCTACAGGATTATCCATAATCTGCTTAAGGATAAATTCTGTCTTACCTTCCCAATTATTTTTCTCTTATGTTCCATTATCTCACCATCAGAAAACTTACTATCCATAGATAGTATACCATTCGATTACACCTATGTATCCAAATGGTTAAGCGCTCCAGTCTTCCAATGATAGAATAACGTATATAAGAGGATATCATTGACTCCTAAAGAGGAGCTATGGATCCCATATCTATAAATAATAAGTCTATGCTATCAAGAATTATGTCTCCAACGTACCAGCATGCGTACCATCATAAATATAAATGACATAAGTTAATATAACGGGCCCCCTATTTATCTTATGATTAAGATACAACACATATGATTGTTTAAAGTAAATTGATTTGTCAAGATAGAATTATTAATCCAAATCAATTACACTTTATGTCTTGATCTAATACATCTTCACCTATAACAATGCATCAATGTTTCTATTTATAGAATCTACCTCCGATGGCCAAGACAAACCATCTCCTGTTAGGGATATAGAAACATAACAATCTTTGCATGAATAAAGCGCTCAATTTTATTCCCTCGATTGCAGATCTTATGATTTAGACCATCACCTTAAGAATTACGTCTTCTACATAATATGTCCATCATATGCCTAATTCTCAAAGGTTTAAACCGACGGTCTCAGACTTTTGTTTGCTTATCATACATCCAACTAATATGAACATAAAGAGGACAAAAATTAGGTATATGAATAATAAATAAACTCTTTATTGATAAAAATGTCTTCAAAAACAAATTACATTTTTACTTCTTAGGGCATACATGTCTAAAAACCGGAGTAATCTATAGCATGAGGGAGTGAAAAGGAAGGGTAATTTAGACTTTTAATAAAGGTTTTCTTATTAAAGAAGGAGGAGCAACTTAGACTTTTAATTAATCATCTTTTTTAATTAAACAGGCAATTTTGAAAGAGCTTTTTAATAGGGTTGTCTTAAAAAGGTACTCTTTTAGGGGGACATTTTTGTGTTTTTCTCTATACTTTTTAGATTAAGTTCACTGTTTTGTTAATAGCAGGGTTATTATCCTATGAGGTTAAATAGGATAGCTCGAGTTTAATATTAAAGTTTGCTACATACCGTCCATTGAAAAATAAGATAAGAGTATTTTTATATTGGGTAAATAACTTGGTTAGTCCTCAACCTTTTTAAAAAGGTGCAATTTGGTCTCCAACATTTTTTTATTTAACAAGGTCTAACTATTTAAAAAGATACAGTTTAGTCCCTGCCTATTAAGTTTGACCGCTAACAAATATTTGGACCACTTTAGTGAGGGTATTTTAGTAAAATACCTTATATATTTTAAAGAATTTAAAATTAAAACATAAAAAAATTAAAAAAAGGTAAGAAAACTATAAATATATATTATTTCTTAAAAAAGAAAAAAAACAAAAACTTATTCCAACCACATATCAAAATGAAAAACTTACCCAAAACCTCCATTGGAGGTCAACTTCTCCAGAATGAAAGAAAAAAAAGACCAAACAAATCCCATGGCGACTTACATGATCAGGAAGCTGGCTAGTGGAGGTGGTTGAGACGAATGACGGTAGGAGAGATCAGCTAGTTTTGAACATTCTAGAATTACTCATGCTATTGAAATTCTCAATTATTGATATCGTTATTGAAATTCTCAATTAGATGCTATTCAACCATAAGAGGCTATTGGTAGGTCTTACAGCTTGGAAGAAAGAACTAGAATTTGTGTTTTCAAATATGAATTTGGAGCTTCATATCACAAATTATGTGTTGGAAATTCAACCCCAAATTAAAGTGGCTCAAAATGTATTTAGCTTAAACTTCTTGTGGGCTTTTCCAATTATGCTCTTCAAAACTATGAAATTTGGGTTTGTTTTATTGTTGGGTGTCTATTTCAATTGTGATAGTCGATGTGTGCAACTACTCTTCTAAATAAAGGTGTTGATAATAAATCAATTCGGTGACACAGTGAAATTTTTAAGAATTTTATGAAACACTCAAGAAACTGACTCATTATTCTATAAACAATAAATTAAACTAATTTAATGTACACGTTGAAGACTAAAAACAACACTTCTATCTAATAATTCTTCAAGAATGAATCTCTACTATCAGATCTTTATGCTATGCTCTTTCTTTATATCGTTGTATGTGTAGCCACTACTCAACAAATCTCCACCACATCTACACTCTTTCCAGCTACTAAAGTGATTAAGAACTACGATTACTAAAGATGAGTAATCTAACCTCTCTAATGTAATTTGCACTTAGGTAATCATGGAATAAATGAAGAACCAAGGCCTCTATTTATAGAAGTCGTAGGAAGAGTCAAAACTCTATACTTATTTGGAGAAAATTTTCTTTCTCCTGTATTTGCTATTGGCTTCACCCTCTAGGAGATTAGCACCAAAAATTTTAACTAATCACAATGTAAGGATTTTTTATTATCTACATCATTGAGGATAACTCCAATTCATGTAATCCCAATTTAATAAGAATTCTATCATCCAAAATAATTATCTAATTTAAAAATTGTGAATAATTATCATTTATCCATAATTCAAACTCAACTAGGATTTAAATTAATCATTTAAATACAAATTTAAATAATTAATCATCTAAAATCTCAATTACCAATTTGAATAATTATTTTTCTAGAATTAATTAAATAATTAATTCTTCCAAAAAATAAGCAGATTGGCGCCTTCCCTAATATGCTTGCGCTCACTAGCAGTCTAACCAGACAGACGCCCACGTGTCCCATTAGGCCTGATGGCATGACTTGTTTATACTTTTGTCTTACTGGTGGTAATCGAACTTGCTCGATTTGTCGTAAAGGAATTTATGAGCCAACATTAGGACCTGGTAGACATATGTCATTAAGCTCCAATAATAATAGATAAATTAATCCTTGATTAATTATTCATTTGATTATAAACTTCAGTGTCTCTCTATTATAGACCTAAAGCTGCACTCTTAATAATATACCCTATTACGAAACTCCTAAAATATAAGTCTTGTCTATGAACTTTCATATTATGTGTATCCCTATAGGTAATCCATAATCGGATGAAGAACATGGTTCCATTTTACCTTCTGATTGTTTTATCTAAAAGTTCCATTATTTCACCATCAGAAAATTCATTCTTTTCATAACATATACAAAAGGAATATCTTCCGGTTACCATATGTATCTTGATGACCAAGGCCTCATTATATTTTCCAATACCCGAATAAAGCCTTTAAAAAGATAACATTAACTCTTTGTTACAGAGTTATGGAGCCTTCGGCCATCATAACTCATACCTTTAGCATATCAAAAGGCACAAGCTGCAAACATGGAGTCATGAATCTACTTAAGGTTTAAGATGACACATAAATGATTATCAAACAAAATTGATAATGGAATTATTATTAAATCAATTCAACTTTAAGTCTAGTCTAGTGTATGACCACCATTAGGTCTACCATACCAATGTCTACCATGGAGTCCGTCCATTACAATGACTAAGATAAGCCATCTCCTCAATTGGACCCTATTAGTCTTGTCATGTATAAAGTACCCAACTCTATACTAGACTGCGGGCTATATAATTTAGACTATTAATCTCCGAATCAGATCTAAACTCCATATATGCCCAATTTCAAGATTTAATTCTAATAGTCACAGATCATATGTTAACTAATATACAATCATTAATCGGATAGTAATTTGAGGACCATTATTAATACATGTAATATTTGTATTATTATTTGTTTGACTAAAAATGTCATTAATACAACTAAAGTATTTATATCTTAGGGTACTGATCCTAACAAATTAGTCACTTATTTGAGTTTGGATAGGATTGTCAGGCAACGCAAAACTCGTTTGAGAGAGAAGGGATAAAGGGAAGAAGTTGTGTGATTTCTGAAACAGGAGAAGAGAGAGAAACCACAGAACAATTTTGTCTTTCTGCCACGTGAAGATAAAATCTTGATTGCAACTGCCACAAAAAAAGGGCCGTAGCTCCTGTTGATTATGTGCTGCAAAATTTGTTCACCATTATGAGCTTGATCAACAAACCTTGCGATTGCAAGAAAATCCATAGGCATGCAACCCTAGGAAAAGGGGAAAAGCAGAACAAACTTTTTGTTGGGAGGAAGAAGACGAAGAAGACCATAGGAAAAAGAAGATGAAAGATTGTTTTTATTTTTTGTTGTTTGTTTTTTTATTTTTTAATAAATTTGTGTTTTAATTTTTATTAGTTTTCTTAATCTATCAATTATTTTGAAGGATATATTAGTAATTTCAATTAAAATTATATCTAATAATTTTTTCCGTCTAAACTTAATGGTTAAGCATCAAATTACATCTTTTTTTAAACACTTAGTTCAAATTAAATAAAAAAAATTTAAAACCAAATTAAATGTTGTAAACGAACCGAGCTATTTACCTTTCATATTTCAAGCGTTTGCGCGTGTGCCGTGAGAAAGTTGAAAAAACAAATGCCAAAAAAAAAAAAAAACGTTGAGAATATTGGTTGGGTGAAGCTGATTTGGTGAGCTCCACCTCCCAAAGTCAAATGCCGCTTGTCGACTAGGAGCACGATTTACAGGTAACCGTCTGAGCGTGTCAAATCTAGTGCAAAAAAATAATCAGATCTCACAGGAAAAATATATTAAAATAAAGAAAGACAGGTAATACCTGGAAATGCCGGTATACTTACGGTAGAGAGATTTTGTCAAGGCATAGAAGATTGTAAGTTGTAACTAACGTCCTCTCTCTCTGAAACTTCTCTTCTTCTTCTCCTTCTTCCATTCTTTGAAGGTTCCAAAGAAGACATTGTAGTCAATATTGTTTCGTTCTTAAACCCCGAATGGTAACTCCCTTTCCCTCTCCTTGTACTTCTGATAAAGCTCTGTCCTTTCGGCTTTTCTGTTATAAAGCTAAAATATTCTGTCATCAAGAAAATCCCATTTGATCTCTACTTTTCTTGTTTTCCTTTCTTCAAACAAAAACCAATCTTTTTTTTTTTTTTTTTTTATATCAAAATAGTCTCCTCCCTTCTCTTTGCCAGTTTTTTTCCTTTTTTTTTTAATTGTTGCCAATATCTTTCAATTCAAGTTCTTCGAGTGCATTAGAATTACTAATACTGTTTAAGCCCTTATAATCTTTATGCACAATATGTTTATGCAATTCTTGTTGTGAAGAACCTTACACAATTTGTTTATGCAATTCTTGTTGTGGAGAACCTTACACAATTTGTTTATGCAATTCTTGTTGTGAAGAACCTTACTTTAGTGATCACTAATGGAAAATTATGGTTCTTCAAATTCATACCCATATCAAAATTCATATACATACCCTCATAATACTCCTCCTAATCCTCCTCCACAATACCCACCTCCCAATTCAGATCTGTATCCACCAGCTCCAGCTCCATATCCATACCCATACAATTCTGCCTATTCTTTCCCGTCTCAAACATACCCACAGCCACCATTTTCAACCTCTCATTCCGGCCCTTTAGGTTACCAGCATCCTCCAACTTCCCACTCTTCCCCTCTTCCATATCCATACCCCTATGCAGCTCCTTCCATAGCATATAGTTCTCCTCAGCCAACCCTCCAACACCATGGGAGTTTCCAATATGCCTCGTCATCAGGCCATCATCACTATGAGAAACCCAGTGCAAATTACCCCTCTGTTGAAGTCCCACCACCCCAAGTCCCTCCTCGTTCCAATAGCTTCTCGAATCTTCATAGGCAAGAGAGTTATAGTTATGTTGGAGTTGGGAGTTCTGCACATCATGATATCAATACCGAATCTGTCTCTTCCACAACCCCTTCTGTTTACCCTCCCCTGGATGATCTTTTGAGTAATGTGCATTTGTCCGATAATCACCCAACTGCCTCTGCATCACCCCCGGCACCTGCAGTGCTAACAAGTTCGCCCCAAAGTGCGCGGTATGATAGACCGGGGGAGTTTTATGGATATCCCAATAGCTCATTTTCGAGTAACTGGGAAGGTTCTTATTCTGATCAGGTGGATTCACCTAGTCATTCTGTGTACTCCAATTCCGGCTCGTTCAATGGGTCGCAACATAGTCAATCCTTGCAAATTGTGCCGCAGCAGCATAAAGGGTCCTTGAAGGTATTGCTTTTACATGGTGTGTTGGAAATTTGGGTGTATGATGCGAAAAACCTCCCAAACATGGACATGTTTCACAAAACTTTGGGGGATATGTTTGCAAGGTTACCAGGGAACGTGACCAACAAAATTGAAGGGCACGTGAAGAATAAGATTACTAGTGATCCGTATGTATCAATTTCAGTGTCCAATGCTGTAATTGGGAGGACTTATGTGATTAGCAATAGTGAGGATCCCGTTTGGGAGCAGAATTTCAATGTTCCGGTAGCACATTACGCTGCTGAAGTGCACTTTGTCGTTAAAGACAGTGATGTTGTTGGGTCACAACTTATAGGAGTTGTGGCAATTCCAGTAGAGCAGATATACTCAGGAGCAAGGGTTGAGGGTGTTTACCCTATCCTGAATGCTAGTAGGAAGCCTTGCAAGCCCGGAGCCGTTTTGAGACTTTCAATTCAGTACATACCAATGGAGAAGTTGAGCACATACCATTCTGGAGTTGGAGCAGGCCCCGATTATTATGGAGTTCCTGGGACGTATTTCCCCCTTAGGAAAGGTGGAAGAGTTACCCTTTATCAAGATGCCCATGTTCCGGATGGATGCCTTCCGGAGTTGAGGCTTGATGGGGGCTTCTCATACGTGCATGGGAAGTGTTGGCAAGACATTTTGGATGCAATATGTCAGGCCCGGCGTTTAATATACATAACTGGTTGGTCAGTGTGGCATAACGTTAAACTAGTCCGAGATGCTAGTCATGCATCAAATTTCAGCCTAGGGGATATTTTGAGGTCCAAGTCTCAAGAAGGAGTGAGAGTGTTGCTGCTTATTTGGGATGACCCCACTTCAAGGAGCATTTTGGGTTATAAAACCGTAAGTACCATGTCTTTTATTAGATCTTTGAATTGTTCATTTGCTGCAGGGTATATATTACTTTATTATGGTCATTTGAACATAGTATTTCTTCACGTTTGATGATTTTAGAGCTTGTTTACTTGTTTGAGATCATCTTAAGAGCATCACATTTTTGTTTTGAATGGAAAAAAAAGAAAAGAAAAGGAAAGAAAAATGCTAGCAGTTGGTCATTGTGATTCCTGATGTGGTGGCTCAAGATGGAAGCAACTTAGTTCATTGACTTAGTTCAAGACAATTTCATTGACTTCGATCAAGACAATTGTGTAGAAAAAGAATTCAATAACGAAGTGTGCTGCATGTGGTATGTTTATCGACCATTATGAATGGAGTCTCCATTTTTGGATCATGCATATGCAGCGAAACAATTGAAGAAAAAGAACACTCAAAGGAATTGTGTAAAACTGCGAAAATGCTATTGATAATCTGGTGACTCCTAATCTAGAGAACTTGGGTTTTAAATCTACAAACTTAGCTACCAACACCTAGCTGGTTCAGTTAGCAAAGGACTATTCCGCTTAAGCAAGCGACTCGAGTTCGAGTCCTTGTTAATGCAGCTGCCAGTGTTGGGAGGTTCTTGCAGCCTTCAGGTTTTTCCATGGGTCGGCTCCAGACTAGTCGGATAAACCCCATGGGAGTTGAGGGGCCTTTGTAAAAAGGGTTCGTGTCTCCTGTGGTAAGATCTGGAAAACGGAGAGTGTGTATCACCATCACCAAAAAAAATATACAAACTTAGCATAGATACAGGAAACTAAATCAAATGGGAAACTTAGCAAATTACAACAAACATACTAAAATAAGTTTAGGAAACAAAGAAATCTGAAATTAGGAAACTCCAAAAATAAAAACTCTAAAATAGAAAATCTAAAACAGGAAACATAGAAAAGGAAACTATTGATTACTGCTTGTCCTACAATGCATATTCACTAACTTCTTTATTTTTGTTTTGTCTTTTTAAGGGGATTTATGGAGTTTAGTATTCTTTGCATTTTTATCTATTTGCACATCAGAATCTTTTTTTTAATATATATATATAATTATTTTGGAAAGTTTTATCCTTGTGTTTTCCATTCAGACTTGTTTCTTTTTGTTGTAATTATTCTTTGAAATATAAATACAGGATGGAATCATGCAAACTCATGACGAGGAAACTCGGCGATTTTTCAAGCACTCATCAGTGCAAGTTCTACTTTGTCCCCGCAGCGCTGGAAAACGGCACAGTTGGATGAAGAAAAGGGTTAGGCAAAACTAATCAATTTTTTTTGTTTTTTCTATTTTCTAGTTATTTTTACCCCCAAAGACATCAGTGCCTAAAGTTGTGAAATCCTCCACGGAAAAATGCTTATAGTGGCCTTACCATTTTTGTTTATTATTTATGCTTATTTGGGTAGTTTCCCATTCTTATATGATGTGAGAAGTAGGCTTTACTGCATTCAAATTCTCATGTCACTTCCGAAAATATGGAAATACAAATATACATAGTTGTGTTGCCACGTCAACTTTTAACCACAGATATTAGCTGGGGTCTACGCTCCATGAAGCAGAGATAGATAAATAAGCATGTGTTGGAGTTTTATTATTGTGTTACTTGTCTACTTTTAGTCTTTGATGTGAAATCTTTCCTTGTATTTATTCATACTTTTGAACTCTCAGGAAGTAGAGACAATTTACACACACCATCAGAAAACTGTAATTGTTGACGCTGATGCTGGAAACAACAGAAGAAAAATCATAGCTTTTGTTGGAGGACTCGATTTATGTGATGGACGATATGATACTCCCCATCATCCTTTGTTTAGGACGCTGCAAACAGTGCACAAGGATGATTATCACAACCCTACTTTCACTGTAGGTGCTAAACTCCTTTATTTTCTTTACAATGGCACATTTTTGGCAGCTATATGCACCAGCACTCAACATGCTATTTGTACGGCAACCAAAAAAAAAAAAAAAAGAAATCAAGAACAAAAACAAAAACAAAAACAAAAATTAAAGGGAAAAATGTTAGGATCCTTCTAATTGTATCTTTAGGAAAATAATAAGAAATTGGAAAGCAGCTGTATCAAAATATTGAAGGCCTTTCACTAGGATTAGGAGTGATGCCTGTTCGGGATTTCTAAAAACATTTACAATGATCATCATTTTGTAAGTTCTTGAGGGGGTTTCCAATTTACATTAAGTGGACTCCTTAAGTTCCCGCAGAAGGGACCCACTATGGAATTTTACATGAAAGGAGAGATGATTTCTTTATTTTATTTTTGTTGAGCTTTCAGAAATTTAACCATTTGTTAACTTGGAGTCTGGATGGATGAATCATCCATGTGCTAAAAAAACAATTTAAAAGTGTTGTGACTAACTTTAATGATTGAACGACTGGCCTTCTGAAAAATAAAAAAAATATACTTTGATATTTATCTGCTTGGATTGTGACGTCAATCAGGCTACTATTCCCGGGGGTCCAAGAGAACCATGGCATGACTTGCACTCTAGGATTGATGGTCCTGCAGCATATGATGTTCTGACTAATTTTGAAGAGCGGTGGTTAAAGGCTTCGAAACCGCATGGAATGTCAAAATTGAAGAGGAGCTTATATGATGATGCTTTACTCAGGCTAGAAAGGATTCCAGACATCATCGGATTGTCTGATGCTACTTGCACCAGTGAGAACGACCCTGAAAATTGGCATGTTCAGGTAGTGTCATCTTAATAAAACGCAGCCATAGGTGCTATGCTTCCCAAACCAGAAAAGATGAATAATTTAATTTGTTAATATACCTTGTCGTACAGCAGAAATTTTCTCTGTTACATCATCTCATTATTTGTTTTATAATGCAGATATTTCGTTCGATTGACTCCAACTCGGTTAAACAATTTCCTAAGGATCCAAAAGATGCCACAAGCAGGGTATGAGAAAATTGATGGATAAAATCTCTCTTTTCAATTTTATTTTTGAGACTCACGTTATGTCTGGGGTATGGTTGGTGATTAATACTCTCCTCAACAGAATCTGGTGTGCGGAAAGAATGTGCTGATAGACATGAGTATACACACAGCATATGTGAAGGCCATTCGTGCAGCCCAGCATTACATTTATATAGAAAATCAATATTTCATTGGGTCCTCTTACAATTGGAGTTCGCATAAAGACTTAGGTGAGAAACATAATCTTCCGGGTGAAGGGACCACAAATTATAGTTATGAGATGTTGGAAATTTTGTGTCATTTGTTTTGAGTGGATGTAAGGCTTTGTTCATTTGCACTTAATTGATCTTGCAGTGAACATGAAATCTAGAATGCATATGAAATTTTGAAGTTGAATAGGGATTAGTATTAATGCACTAAAAAATGGTCTCTCAAGATTGGGTCCTTGAACCAATAAAAGCATGTGTTAGTATAAGGTAAGGTATGATAAAATACGAAGTATAAGGTAAGGTATGATAAAGTTTTTGCCCAATGACAGAACAGTCTTACTTCCTAATGCGATGTTGAAAATTTCTTTTACTGAGTGTAAAATTTTAAAAATTTAAATTGTCCCCAATAAATTAAGAAAATTATACTTACGCCCTGCTCAAAAGAAACTTGTATATTTTGTCCACTTAGTAATAGAGAATTTAAATGCACCTTGTTTCTTTTGTGTTTTATATTGTGTCCCCACTGAAAAATATTTTTGGCTCCGCTGTTACTCTTTACTAATCATTTTTCGTCTCTGTGAACTTGATTACTGGATTATTATGAAATTCTCGTACGGATTATTTTTACTGGACAAGCATGTGGCAACGAAGGGATCCTTAACACTTTCATTCTTCAGGTGCTAATAATTTGATCCCAATGGAAATTGCCCTTAAGATTGCGGATAAAATTAGAGCAAATGAGAGGTTTGCTGCTTATATTGTTATCCCGATGTGGCCAGAGGGTGTGCCAACTGGTGCTGCTACACAACGGATTCTATTTTGGCAGGTGCCTACAGGGTTACTATCTTGTTTGTTGAAATCCTTGACGACCACATCATTTCGCAAAAGTCTGCATAGTATATGCACATTTTGAAGTAGCTCTAGGAATGAAAAGGAAAAATTTCGTACCATGATTTTGGTTGTTCTGCTTCATACGAGATATATCTTTCCCGAGGAAGTATACTGGAAATTTATTTATTTGTGTGCACTATGAACTTTTTGAAGCACCATTATATAGTTTAGAGCGTCCAATATACGTTTAATTTCACAAATTATCAAAATTTGGAGAAGTTTAAGATTATTTTGCTTAATGCTTATATTTATGCTTTCCTTATTTCGACTTTTAAGTAGCTGTTTAAGTTCACATGGAGAGAAACATCCATATTAAAATCCAAATCAAATGATGAATAGTACAGAAAATTGCAATACCAATGGGCTCAACAAATTGCATACAAAGTAAATTGTAATTATTTTTACACTTCCTCTATTTCCTGTAGTCCATAGACTGTAAGTTGACTTCTTTATTTGCGTTTTACATATCTTAGATCTTTTTGGTTGTTTCAGCATAAGACAATGCAAATGATGTACGAGACGATTTACAAGGCTCTTGTGGAAGCTGGGCTTGAGGGTGCATACTCGCCACAAGACTATTTAAACTTCTTCTGTCTTGGCAACCGTGAGGCTGTAGATGGAGAGGAGACAGTTGCCACTGGAAGCCCTACTGCAGCAAATACTCCTCAGGTGTCTTTCTTCAACCTTTAAATCGACTAATTTCATCAACAGTTGTTTTTCCACCCACTCATTGCTGTAGGTGGAACTCAAAAGCCCCACTAGCCAATACTAAAAGCCCTTTTGAATTTTTTTTTTTTTTTTTTTTTTTTTTTTTGTCAAGAAAAGAAAAAAGGGATCAAACATGTGAGGGTGATTTGTAAGCAAGTCTAACTAGTTTTGATGAATGGGATCAAAGGAACCAAAACTATTGAGAATCTTCTGTAGATTTGCGTGCCAATTTCTTATGCTATGTTTCTGCTATTACCCGGTGTGTTTTTACTATGAATGTGCATGTGAATGTCTTGTCTTATGTTTTCAGGCACTAAGTCAGAAAAGCCGAAGATTTATGATCTATGTTCACTCAAAAGGCATGATTGTTGATGACGAGTACGTAATATTGGGTTCTGCCAATATCAACCAGCGTTCCATGGAAGGAACGAGAGACACAGAAATAGCAATGGGAGCCTACCAACCTCATCATACCTGGGCAAGAAAACTCCGCAACCCTTGTGGTCAGGTAGCTCTCTAACTGGGCAACAAGAGCATTGGCTGCATTTTATTTAAGGAATGAATTTATCCCGCAAATTGATTCGTCTCAGAATTTTTCCTTTCTTGGCATTCAAATACAGAAAATTTCTATTGGTAATATATTCATGAAGTCTAATGGTTGTGTACCATGTACCATGTACTATGGTTTTTGTTTCCATGGCAGTTGTAACTTGGAAGCACAAACAAACTTTCTAGACTGGACTTAGTGCCACTCCAAAAACAAGAATGTTTACATAACAAATTTTAGCAGCGATAAAATTCTTCAATACAAAACCATCCTCATATGTCAAACAATTCAGAAAACAACATGATAAGAACACATTTGGATCAATCTATTGCTAAGTGTCAAGTACACATGAAATGTTATATGATTTTTTGTTCGGGATGCGTGCCTTGCAGATTTATGGCTATAGGATGTCATTATGGGCAGAGCATTTGGGAATTATTGAGGACTGCTTCACACAACCAGAGAGCCTTGACTGTGTAAGAAGAGTGAGATCAATGGGAGAGAACAACTGGAAACAATTTGCTGCAGAAGAGGTAACAGAGATGAGGGGCCATCTACTCAAGTACCCGGTTGAAGTCGATCAAAAAGGCAAAGTGAGGCCCCTTCCTGGTCATGAAAGTTTTCCAGATGTAGGAGGGAATATAGTTGGTTCATTCATTGCTATTCAGGAAAATCTTACTATATGATTCTGCTATTCATTACTGGCTAATTAAATGAAGGGAAGTTTTTCTTTTTTTTCTTTTTCCCCGTATTATAGGAAAATAAGGAGAGAGATGCAGTTATAGCTTGCACTTTTGGAATTTTTTTTTTCTTTTTTTGGTTTTCTCAGAAAAGCCAGGACACGTATGGCTTTTTGTTATCTTGCGTGGCATAAAAAATTTACAGCTATCTGACTTGTACATTAATAACCTTTACTGTGTGTACATGTAAATAATAAAAAGGTGTTGAAATCCGGATATGTTAGCTGCTTTCTAAATTCGAAATAATAGGGATAAGATGTTTCCTTGTTAAGATTTTCTGTTTCCACAAAATCAGGACTTCCTGATTTTGTTCACTTAGAAGATATTTCAGTTATTAGGAGATCTATCTATTTTTTGTTATTATAAATAAGTTGTATACAGCCTTCAAGAGAA